>JAPXFQ010000683.1:3977500-4228141 GCA_028564705.1 Apricaphanius iberus
CCTGGATCAGTAAGCTAACTCACTAGCTAACTTAACTAGCTAGCTAACAGAAATTAGAGTAGTTTTAGGTGAAGCCTACACTAGATGGACCCACATAAAACATTTCCACGGCATCAAACACACGCAGAAACGAAGACTCTTCCTCCTGGATCGGTAAACTAACTGACTAGCTAACTTACCTAGCTAGCTAACAGATACTAGAGTAGTTTTAGGTGAAGCCTACACTAGAGGGACCCACATAAAACATTTCCACTGCATCAAACACACGCAGAAAGGAAGACTTTCCTCCTGGATCGGTAAGCTAACTCACTAGCTAACTTAACTAGGCAGCTAACAGAAACTAGAGTAGTTTTAGGTGAAGCCTACACTAGATGGACCCACATAAAACATTTCCACGGCATCAAACACACGCAGAAATGAAGACTCTCCTCCTGGATCGGTAAACTAACTGACTAGCTAACTTACCTAGCTAGCTAACAGATACTAGAGTAGTTTTAGGTGAAGCCTACACTAGAGGGACCCACATAAAACATTTCCACTGCATCAAACACACGCAGAAAGGAAGACTTTCCTCCTGGATCGGTAAGCTAACTCACTAGCTAACTTAACTAGGCAGCTAACAGAAACTAGAGTAGTTTTAGGTGAAGCCTACACTAGATGGACCCACATAAAACATTTCCACGGCATCAAACACACGCAGAAATGAAGACTCTCCTCCTGGATCGGTAAACTAACTGACTAGCTAACTTACCTAGCTAGCTAACAGATACTAGAGTAGTTTTAGGTGAAGCCTACACTAGAGGGACCCACATAAAACATTTCCACTGCATCAAACACACGCAGAAAGGAAGACTTTCCTCCTGGATCGGTAAGCTAACTCACTAGCTAACTTAACTAGCTAGCTAACAGAAACTAGAGTAGTTTTAGGTGAAGCCTACACTAGATGGACCCACATAAAACATTTCCACGGCATCAAACACACGCAGAAACTGAGACTTTCCTCCTGGATCGGAACCAGGCAACACAACAGCTGGAAGTATGTTTTTATTGTTGTAACTAGACACACTAGATGTCGCTATGATGTTCATTTTCCCTATTCAATCTTCAAATATGATAAAAAGTGAGGGCTCTTTCTTTGCAGAAGAACCCAAAATGATTCAGCCCTGATAATAAATAGCCCCTGAGTTAGGGTGAAAATCTATGGCACTTTCTTCATCTTCTTAAAAAGGAAAGGATTAAATAAATATGGCAGCTTTTGTTGCTTCAGAATATCGTTTATTTTAGGCAAGATGTAAGCCTCAAATCAGTGTTGTAGATTCTATCCTTTACGTGCTGATATTGAAGGCAACCAGCCTTCCTCTCTTGCTTCACCTCTCATCCAAAGTAACCCGTCTTTTCTAAAGAAGACTGGTGGTTTGAGAGAGGAGTGAAAGAACCTAACTTTATTGGTATCACCGTTCTAACATCTACACTGCATCCTGGACTTGTCTAATCAGGTGGTTTTGGAGACGTTTGAGACATGTGATCGAAACAACCTAAATGTTTAGATTGTAAAGCGACAACGTCGCAAACATGGAACAGAATGGACAGAATGGAACCAGTGATAACATGACTTTGACTTCCGTTAATGACCTGAATAGACGTATCAATCTAATTATTCTCCACATAAAGTATAAACTGTTCAGAACCAATTAAGTTTTTCGGATGGGAGTTAGGGGTGTCACGATCTCCATTTTTAAAATCTAAATGGATCAAAATTACGTCACGACCTTGCGTATCGAAATCTAAAGGACAATCACATCCTCCCATGTTTATATTTTGTAGCGACGCTAGCAACCCATTTGGACTCAGTAGCAACAGTTACCAGGCAACTATCTATTTCCTCAGATTTCCTCATCACAAGGAAACACTCATTGCATTTTCGCTAACAAGTAACTCTCACCAGTTCTCCTACAACTCACAATAACACCTGGTAACATCATTAACCGCTATATCACAATAAGAGCATCCCTAAGACCACAGCACAATAGCTGACGCTAGCAAGTAGCTATTAGCTAAGCTACAGTTAAACCATGGCTAGAAAGAAAGAAGCAGCAGGACCGGAGCTAAAGCCGCTCAGATCATCAGTGAGGAAATCATAAGATCCCAAATGAGTTAAATTGACATTCTCGTTGTACACAAGAGGACCGCTGTTTCTGCACATTAACTTGTTTCTCTGAGCCAGCCGAAGATTTTTTTTTAAATCCAATTAAATCCCACTCGTGAATAAATCCTAACACTTTACATATCTGTCTGTTAGTACTTTGCTATATGTATTGTGAAATATAATTTAATGTACAGTTTGGAAACATGTTAACCTCCAGAGTGACGTTTTGATTTTTATGAGCCAACCGGAGCTGAGAGTTGTCGCGCTACAGTAAGTAAAAGGAGACACTACATGGCAGCCACTCTCTGTTTCTAATCATTTTTGTTATTTATTTAAATGAGACATATTATGACTATTTTTCCACTATTTAAAATAGGACTATGAACTCCAGAAAACATGTTCCTGAAGTTGTTGCTGGAAATAATTGTAGCAAACAATTCTTACCAAACTCTATTTCCCTCTGCTGTCTCCACTGGCTCCCTGTTAAATCCAGAATAGAGTTCAAGATCCTCCTCCTCTACTTTTCTCTTCTACTACTCTCCAGATATATTTTTTCTGCTGTTATTGTGATTGTTAACAGTTTTCTCTCAGTATTTTTCTCCCCATAGAAGCTCCACCTGGTCTCGTACCCTGCTCAGCTACAACGCCCCCTGCTGGATGAGGAACATCGGTCCAGATGATGCTCAAAGTCACCGAGCATCCTCCATGCTGTCTCTTTGTCTTCTCAGACCCCCAGACGGACGTGGCAGATGACTGCTTGTACTGATCCAGGTTCAGGTTCTGGTTCTGCTGGAGGTTTCTTCCTGTTAAAGAGGAGCTTTTCCTCTCCACTGTCGCTACATGCTTGCTCAGTATGAGGGATTGCTGAGGAATTACTGTGGTTGGAGTCAAATTGAGATGAGTTGGATGACTCATCTCAATCTGTTGGGATTCCTTACATAGAAAACTTTTAACTGATTGGAATGTTTGTATCATTGTGTTGAAATTACTTTTGTTGTAAAGTGCCTTGAAATGACATTTGTTGTGAATTGGCGCTATATAAATGGGTGAATTGAATTGTGTCAGCCCGTTTCAGATTGTGCTGTTTTCTGCTGCTCATTACATGTTACATGAGCTGCTTTTAATATGGCCAACCCAACGCTTCTACAATCTTTACCGTACAAACACCCCCCCCAAAAAACAGTTCAACCATACATGTTTGAACTAGAATCTGCTCCAGTAGGAGGGGAGTCTCGTGACGAACCGAGACTCACAGAATTCAACAATATACTTCTGAATGGTCTTTGAAAAAAATGACGGTAAGTTAAGAGAACATATTTAGCTGGACATTAGTGTGGAGCATCTATTATTTACCCGTCTGCCGTCTTCCAGCCGGAGATAGAGTAGCCCTGTGCGGAGATACGTCCGCAGTCTTCCTCGCCCTAACCGTCAGCATATTACCATTAAAAATATATTCAACCCATGCCGCTCGTCTGTCCTTTTCGACTGGGTCCCGATGAGGAGCTTTGAGCTCTTTTGACCAGCCAAAAACTGATCATTTTGTGTGGAGCTTCAACATGGTGTTTCCAAACGTGAACCACTTCTTTCCAATCGGTAACTACTGTTTACTGCTGTACCTGGTGGGTGGAGACGGCACTCTGAGGGGGTGTGGATATTCCAATATTCCGGCTTGTAACGTAGAAAGCCGGACAGTTGTTGAACAGCTCAATCAGAGACTGAAGGCAGGATGGATTCAGAAACCCATATCTCACTCAAAACAGCATGGATGCTTTTTTTTTTGCAACTTTGTATGCGTGTATACGCACCTGAGACACACAATAACATCCCAAATCCCAGGAAAAGTGATATTTTCATAATAGTTCCCTTTAAATAAGATTATTACACTTATAAGTGTAAGAATTTATTGTAAATTCAATATCGTAAATAAATGATTTCAATTTGACCATTTATGCCTAATGTGATACATTACACAAGAATAATGGAAACTTCATCACTTATTAGTCTTTTGATAAGATTTACTGTACAAAATGCAATAAATTAAACTAATTAATATAGACTAGACTAGTCTAAAAATGGCATAGGGCACTGTACTGATTTACATCATGTAGCGTGACAAGCGTCCGACTTGGACTTCGTAGCAACAGTTAACAGGCAACCGTCTATTTAGTCATAAAAGATTTATTTTCTTATCAAAAGGAACCACGCAATTTGTATTTTCCCTAAACAGTAACTTTCACCAGTTCTCCTAAAACTCACAACAATAGCTGGTAACATTATTAACTGCTGTATGACAATAAGAGCATCCCCTGTGATCAGAGCTACTAGTAGCTATTAGCTAAGCTACAGTTAAACCATTGCTAGCGCAGATTATGGTCAAGAAGCAGCAGGACTGTAGCTAAGCCTCTCCTGCTACCATCAAATCCCTGATATGGACATATTTAATGTTCCCAGTGGGTTAAGTTGACTTTCGCGCTCACCATTATTAAGCCGTCATGTCTCCTTTATTTTTGTGCACACTGCAGTAACTAAGAAGAGTCACTAGATGGCAGGTAACCTCTGTGGCCATATATTTATTATATTTACTGTGTTTCCCTTCAGTGCACAAGATAGTTACACGTATATTCTAAATAAACAATTCAAATTTGAACATTAGTGCCTAATGTGATACATTACACAAGAATAATGGAAACTGCATCACTGATATGTTGTCTCTCTTTTGAAATAAGATTTTCTGTACAAAATTTAATGACTAAAACCAATGATTTTAGACGAGACTAGTTTAAAAATGGCATAGGGCTCTGTGCTGTACAAAAATAAACATCAAGAATCAAATCGTGACCCTAAAATTTGGATTTGGAGAATCGTGACACCCCTACTTATGTGATACTTCAGTTTTTGTTTTATAATAAATTAGCAAAAATTCTATATTTCTTTTTTTTCCTGTAAAATGGGGTGCTGAGTGTACATTAATGGGTAATAAAATGACCTTTCAGAGTGAAAAATGTAAAGGTGTCTGAAAACTTTCCGTACTCATTGTGTTTCAGGGCTCCTACACAATTTTCATTCAAATTAGAGACACATTTCCAGCGTTCTGAGTCCTTTTGAAGCAAAAAAGAAACTTTATTTAATTTTCTAATCAGTGGTCAGGCTTTTAATGTGGACAAAACAGAGGCTGTAAGGGGGATTGATTTTTCCCCAGGCCGTGTAGGAACCCTGACACCAACATCAAAGCCATCATTAAAACCAAGACACTACTCAGTTGTTCCATCAATTCATGTCCAATACACTCTGCTAATGCTTACAAGAGTTCACCACCAACACAACAAATGAAGGGATACAATAAAATGGCAGAAAATATTCAGAATTTGTTGTTTTTTTTAAACTAATTTAATTAGAAACCAAGAAATTCAGACGATGAGCCGACTTTAGTCTGAACCAAATCCAATCCTACCTTCTGTAGAAGTTATTAGGATATAAATGTACTTTTCCTTGTTATGTCAAAACAAAAGGAACTACTTTTAAATAAAATAAAATCATCTGGTAAATCATCTGCCATTTTATCAGCTACATCATCATTGGCCATTTTCCAGTAAGGCATATTTGTTTTAATTGTGCATCCCATCTGCCTATGATGTTCACTGCTGATTTTTTAGAATTATTGGAGTCTCTTTTTATTTATCTCTGTCTCTTTTTGCTCTGTGTCTATATATCTGTCTCTCCACGTCTCTCTATGTTGCTAAATGCTAAAGGTTCCTCTATTTTTTCATGCCAAGGTTTTGAAATCTCTTTAATTTCAAAAATATATGTACTACGACACAGCTATGTGGAAAGTGGTCAACGGAAAGTTTGTAGCACAAAAAACAAAACAAAAAAACAATCACCACATTCACACAGAGCTAAATGAGCTTCAAAGGAAATCTGTGGGATCCACTTTCAACAAGCTGCAGACGACTGATTAAAAAACATGATTTGAAACAAAAACTCACAGATCAGTTGGCGGGTCAGGGTGAAAGGCAGCAGCAGGAATGGGTTTTAGAGCGCGTGTTAGCAGAAAGGGGGACCGTCCATGGTCAGCCGCGCAAGATTAAAACAAAACAGCCAAAAAACATCAGAGTTATTCTTCATCCTCCTAAAATCTCATCGTTGCTGAATCAGAATCAGAATAAACAAACATCTATGAACATCTTTCCACGTCAGACTGGACCACGACGAAAGCATGACGACGACATCCAGAGAAACACGTTAACCAACGATTAGCGACAACGTGTCTCTTAGTGAAAGATTAAGTCCACAGGTTAGAACCAGTTTAACTAATTCAAGATGTGTTCGGATGAAATAATTGGATAAGTTGACAGTAAATAAAAATTTCCACAGTAATGTAGTGGAGGAAAGAAAGTATTTCTGGGACTTCATTTCAGTTTTTTCCTTCAGAAACAAAATCTAGTGGCACAGGTTCAGGAAATGATTGCGCTTCATATTCGGTTTAGCTAAACTTCAGAAATGAGTCCTAATTTTTTTTAAATGATTACATTTTAATATTAATTATTGCGTGCTCAGCCTTAGGAATTACTTATTTTGGGTTAGTTTGGCTCCGGTAAAATACCTACTGTGGTTAAAATACAACCTCTTGGAAATTTCAACCGTACTGGTTCTAAAAAGGGGATAAAAGAGGGACTTTTGGTTTAAATGAATAAAGATGCAGTAGCTTGGTGAGGTTTAAGGGCTGATGTTTACCAGCTTATGTTTTTTTTCTTCAAGATCTCTCTCGTCATTGTGGCCACATTAACAAGTGTGAGAGTGTTATCCAGGGCCATCAGTGACAGCACAATTACGTAACATTTTAATGCGTATTTATTTTTTTACAAATGAATAACAAACTTACCCCTAACCCCCTAAATTTTAGACATTTAAATCATTTTTTAACCAAAATTTATAATCCCTTAAAGCACATGTCAAACTCAAGGCCAGGGGGCCAAATCCGTCCGCCATAGCCATTTATGTGGCCCTTTAAACTCTAGAGGACCATATAAATATAACCTTTAAGTTCTATTCATGTGCACCTCAATACTATTTTATCACTTAAGTCAGTGTTTATTTCAAGAGTTCTAAATCACATCATTGTAAAAAGATGCTCAGCATAATTTAATTTTAAGAAGTACTTGCCAAACTTTAAGAAATAATTGTTGCGACAGATATTTATTAATATTTCAGCCGGTTGTTAGAGATAGTTGCATCAGTACCTTCTGCCAAAACTGGCTCTTTAAGGATAAGTCGGACACAGCTGCCTTAAAGGCATTCCAAAAAGATTGTATCTATTTTCAGCAATAAGAACACTACGGCAGAGTATTAGGGCTAGTGTAAACAAAATAAACATATTTTAGAGTAAATTTCCACCCAAAAAACTCAGAAATTCCAAGATTGAAGTCACATATTTTCCAGAAAAAAAACTACGAAATTATCTGCAGAAGTTGTAAAATTATGAGTAAAAAGACAGAAAGTTTGAGATTAATTTCAAGTATTTTGAGGGGAAAAAAGCGTAATTCTCCAATGTAGAAAAGTAGAACATTTGCGAGAAAACCCCCCCCCCATCTCTATGATTTTCAATATTTAAACTAAGATTTCTCTGACGTCAGAAAATTGTACGAAAAAACGTATGCCTTTAATCTAGAAATTTCCTAGTTCTTTCTCGCAAATGTTCTACTTTTTCACACCAGATAATCCCCCTTTTTTTGTCAAGATTTTTGTCTTTTAACTCGTAATTGGACGACTTTAGTGACAGAGAATTTCCGAGTTTTTGTTTCTTGGAAAATCTGTTTTAACTTGCAATTTAACCACGTTTTGACATCAGAAAATGTCCAAGGGTTTTTTGGGTGAAAATTAACTCCGAAATATTTTTCTCGTCCGTTGTACGATTTGGTCACTTTTTCTATAACATTTTGTTTTTTTTACTTTTTAAAACAAGTTTAATGACATCTGTTTAGGAGCAGATTTAGATTTTGCAGCAAAGTTAGTTTTTTAGTAAAAGTCACTGGATAATTCTGATCCAATTTACGAGGAATATCAAGAGAATGAAAAAAGTAGGGTTATTAGAAATACTTTGTTTCTTCGAGTTTCTTTCCGTATATTAGTAATAATTTTGGCCCGGTACTCATTGTGTTTTGGTTGGCTGGGGAAACGGCAGTTACCACATTAAACGGTGGAGAAGGCAAAACGCACCGGTCTATGAATGATACCGACCCTTGTAATGAACCACCGTTTATTTTATATATGTTATATACGGAAAAGAAAGACCCGAATAGAAATGTGAGTTGGATAAACAAGGTAGGAAATGTGTGATTAAACATGTTAATTGTTTAATATTTCTGTTGATCGTCTAGATCTAACAGTTTTAGTTTTGGTAGCATAGTCATTAGCATGCAGGCTAGCATAGCCTACTGCTGGAAGTCGATGTGAAGGATTAATGTTTAGAAGTTCACAGCCTTATCCGGGCTCTTATTGCTTCTAACAAGTAAAAATCCAATCAAAAAATACAAATTGCAAGAGTTTAAAAGCACGATGGAAGCTAATAAGCTCCGTGCTAGCTGCTAGCTATAGCGTGTTTATTTAACAAGCAAGAAATACCTGCCATATGATGATACAGCACAGTTTGACTCCATGAGCTCTGGGATGAAAAGTAGCTGACGCCACTTCTTCATGGCAACATTCTCTTCTTCCCAGCCATCTAACAGTGTTTGTGGGTCCAGGATTGTCAGTCCATAGAATGTTAACAAGCTCAATGAAATATACCACTTTACTCTTCTTTCATCAAAAACAATCAGCTGTTTCTGCACTGTAGCTGCACAAACTGGTGCACATAGTTCTTTCTTACGCTTCACGGACACATGAAACCCTCTACAGAAAATATATGTTTTAAATCCATCGACTTCCCACCGTTAAAAATCATCAATTTTACTGCTTTCCCTTTCTATATGTATGTTCGCTTCTGCCTGTTTGGGGTCCAAAACCCCAGAATTCATTGCACACAAGGCAATACCGAAAGGGCTTATTGATACGGCCAATGCACACAAAGCGCTGCAGAGACTAACCTCGCTGCTCTTGACGTTTTTGGCGGTGTGAACGCACCATAACAGAAATGCCCCCCCAAAATCTGCTTAAGGCCCTATAAGACTTTGGGCCGGCCCTGTCTAAGTGATTATATCCCTGGTAGGTAAAGATTTTTGTTTCTTTTGTAACTCTAAATATTTCAAAATTTTTATCAATATGGGATTTGTGAACATGAAGGTCTTAATAAGAGAATTAAAGAGAATTATACTGAATTAATCTGATGGATTGGATCCTGTGTATTCGTTCCGTCTTTGCTGCCGGCAGAGGTCCGGACATGAATCTTCCTTTCCATAGCTGCTGCGCTGTACCTACCGGCTGCAGCGAGGGGCTGCTTCCGTGCGTGTGGAGGGGTGCGGAGGGGCGACAAGCCCCGGGGCGGGGTGGTTGTAACGGGGCTGTGCTGCTGCTGCTTCAAGAACGGGCTGTCCAAACGGCCTGGCGGTCAGGACGACACAAGCCGCGGTCCGACGCCACAGGCAACAGAACATGGACATGGAAGCGACAGAGCGTGACAGACAGGTGTGACGAGACAAAAAAGGCGACAGACAGGAAGGAGAAGGAGCCAGGAGGTTTATCAGGGCGTGTCCCGACCCGACAAGAAGGGAAAAACAAGAGTTGAGAGATTAAAAAGTTAGAAAGATGAAAGGAAGGTGGACACAAAAAGAGAAAAGGCGCAGAAAAAAAGGAGAAAAGAGAAGCGATTAGTGTAATTTAAAAACACGATGACAGCAGACAGTTAGGCAAAGCAGGAAAGTTTGACAGCTTCTTCAGTTCAGGAATTACAGTGATTTAAACTCTACATTCTCTCACAAATGCTGCCTTGCAGCGATAAGGCCCTGGGTTTGAATCCCAGCTAGGGGTCTCCCCGTACAGTGGTAGGTTTTCTCAAGGTACCTACCAAAAACACGACTTAAATGAATTGCCCCCTTTAATTTGTGTGTCTCTGCAACAATAAGCTGCTGCACACACTGAATGGATGGAAAATCAGCTAAATATAATTAGATCCAATGAGATCATTGCCTTTTTTTCCCCTCCTTGTTGTTGGTTCTGGCTGACAAACTGTAGCGTAATGAAGTGTTTGCAGCAAAAGAAAGCAGCTCTGAAAACACAGAGGCTTTAAAAAGCGCTTTTCTAGTCGTACTGACCACTCAAAGCGCTTTTACACGGGACAAATTCACCCATCCTCGCTCGCAAACGTGCGCACATTCATGCAGGTCTGAGGCTGAGGGGGAAGTACCGTTTTTATCAACCTGGACCTTATTTCTAGCATGCATTACGTTCACTCACTCACCCAGACAAGTCTGGTGCGGCCTGAAGTCCTTCAGGTGAAGTTAATATCCATTGGCGATCAGCATATATCCAAAGTTCAGCCTCTAAATAAGGCGTTATCTGCCACAAAACTTTCAAATTTCACCCATGTTTTGTTACCCAGACATGAAAAACGAGAAGGATCTTACCCATCTAGGCAGAAGAAATGTTTGAAAATTTCATATTTTAACTCTTTAGGGAAGGGATCCCCAAATCCAGGCCTCAAGAGTTCTGCACAGGCCTGCTAACGAGCCATCATTTGATTCGGATGTGTTGAACCACGGAAAGAACTCAAATCTGCAGGATAGTGGCCCTCGAGGTCTGGATTTGGGGATCCCCGCTTTAGGGGCTACAAAATATTCAATTTTGACATCACTAGTTCAAAATGTTGTAGCTTTAATTTAGTTATAAATAAAGTTAAAGTGTAAATGAAACTCTGCAGTATGATCCAAAGTTTGTGATTGGAGCAAATTCACACTTCTAATTCGCATACTACGACGTAATCAGGCATTGGAAATATTGATTTGGAATACTTCTACGGATGTTTAACTTACTTTATTTTGAATATTTATATTTTTCTTTTTCTATATAGGCTATATATTTTCTGCATATGTATTTTTAGTATTTTCTATTCAATGAATAATACAACGGAAAGGAAATTACTGAGCTCAGAATTTTACAGATCCATCTCTAAAATAACCATAATCAAACTGTCTGATCCACTATTGATAATCTGTATCTGAGTCTGTTTTCTCTCAGTTCTGCTGCTATTTCCTCAGATTTTTACATCCCCGCTTCTTCCGTCACGATTAGCGTTGCTATGACCACCCTGCTACCCGATCACACACCTTTCTCCCAGCCTGAGAACGTGACGAACAGCATCGTACCTGTTGCTGCTCGTGGAGCGTCATGGTGAACGGGACCGGCTGCTGCTGTTTCACTTTCTTTGTCCCTAAACAACTGAACATCTTGATTGGAGGGTAAATATTCCTCTTCAGAATCTGAATCAGCCGTTGCTTCACGGCGGGGAAGTTTTATCTTTCTAAAACTCGCTCTCTCTATGCTGTGACAGCAGCAGCTGCACGCTGCCTCCCCCACTGGCGGAGCTGAATAAAAAGCTGATTTACTCCAAAAGTTTCCATGGTAACACACCCAAAAATGTGGCTTAAATTAAAGTTACAGATGTCCGCCATCTCCTGATGTAAAGTAATAAATAACTTAGTGTTCATATCTGCCCCCCCCCCCCCTAACTTTTTCTCATTGAATCTACACGATTCACGTAGGTCACTTATTTTGGTTTCAAAACGGCGAATTTCGCCAAAAGGTGAGTGATTTTGATGTCTGGTAATGAATCGCTAGCACTATTCTCCTTTGAGTTTGGAGCGTCTCATAGTTGCTTTGCTGTTGTCTTCTGGGGTGTTATTCCAACCAGGTCAAACTTACAACAAATGACGATTTCCATGACGTCGCTGCCGTCCGCCATTGTACCTGTAGTGCTGGAAATAAGGTCCAGGTTGCAAAAAAACACCCAATACTTTCCCTTTAAGTGCCTTGCCAAGGGGCACGTCGACATGTGACAGGAGGAAGCTGGAATTGGACCTTTAAGATAGCTACTCAACCCACCAATCCAGAGTCACCTTCAGGGAAGAACAGGTGTTAACGTACATCTCTATAGATCAGAACTACATTCATATCAGTAATTCAATTAAAAAAGAAACTCAAGTGGATGTTATATTGGCCTTGATTCATAAAACGTACCTGGATTATAGTTTTCAACCAATAAAAACCCAACATTTATTTTTCAGGAAATTAGCATACTGCATATGACCAATAAAGAAAGAAGTTTTAATACATTTAAGAATCAAGTACGACCAATGGCTGTACAGTAATTTCTCTCAACACCAGGTTGGGGCTCCTATTGCATGATTTCCTGCGCCAATGTGGCGCGTCATAGAGGCGTCCAGCCTGCGGTTCTGCTGAGGTGTTCAGGAAGTCCAGTTTCCATAGATTCTCACAATGCCAGTGTTGTTGCTGGACCAGCTTTAGTCACATAATAGGAAAGCACACTCTGGACGCCACACTGTCAGGAAGAAAAATGCAAACCAGTGGCTATCCGGCTATCAACAATTTTGCAGCTTTGTGTAAACTTGTGTTGTGTCCCTGGGTGCCTTTCAGTAGTGGTAAAAATGGACGATAAAACAGCCAGCGCCAACATTTGGATGTTTAGTAAATCACACTGCGCCTGGAACTTATTTGCCTGTTCTCCCATTTTTTTCAGCCGGAAACGCAATATTTTCCGTCTTCCGATGGAAATGCCCATATTGCATATTCAGCATGGGGAAAAGCGCTAGCTGGATTAGCGATGCATCGGCGCATGTATCTAGCTCATAGAGCGAAACACTATCGGTGCGTCTATTGCTTTAAGAAATAGTCACATGACCGATAGAGCTGCCGTTTCATCTTTCACTGAAGCGCTCCGTTTAAAAGCAGGAGCGTCTCCAGCTGTAAACGCGATGCCTCTCTGGTGAAACGTCATTTTTTGAACCTGACTACATCATAGAGCCAGAAAGAAATTGCAAGGTTTCTGATCATTTTGATCCTATTTAAGCAAATAAAGTATTTGCTTTTATTTCCTCTCTTCATCCTGTTCCTCTCAGTTTCTGCTTAATTGTATCCAAATTTCAATCCATCTCACGATAACTTAAAATTATTCCCATTATTTTCTGCAGTTTAAATGCCGCATTTTTTTCTACTGAACTGGCAGATGTTAATAAAAGCACGTTTTCTATGCTGAGACATCACAGAGCCAAACATGAACATCAGGAGTTGACAAATGCAACGCGGATAAATGCAGATAAACTGACTTTATAGAACTTCTTCATAGTCACTTTATTCACAGTGAATAAAATTTATTTTCATAATTTTTTTGGGCCATCAAGCTACCAGGAAGCATGAGTTGGACCAGGCATTTCATTAATAAGGACTCCCAAAATCTCTGTATTGTAGAAAGTGAGGGATTCTGGGAACTCTTTCAGGTTCTTGAGCCATCAAATATTTTGCCAACCAGAAAGTTATTGTGCATCTGTCCCTTGCGAGTATTTGTTTCTAAAAACGGGGGAATTGCTTTAAAGAAATCATTGCAAAGAGCTTGGAGAAATGAATTATTAGAATAATATATATATATATATATATATATATATATATAAATATATTTAAAAAATGCCTCATATACAATTCATAATCAACATCACCTTCAGTTTAGCTTTTTAAAAAGATGTGACACATTCACATGATGTCTTATGATATGTATTTTGAATATAACATATTTTAAACTTAGATTAACATATTAGATTATGCAGTGTACAGTATGGAATACAACTGTAAAAACTAATTTTATCGTATGGCCGTCGAATCCGTAGATTACTGGATTTTCCAATTCAGGTTACCTGCAATGATATTAAGAACCAGCAGGTGTCAGTAGACCAACACAGCAGCAACTCCGTATCGACACAGTATCAATACAGTTAAGGCAAAGTGTAGAAACGCTACACGAGGCCTCATCTACCCATAAGTGGCATGTTAGTAAACCAGCTACAGCCTGTTTTTGCGACGCTTTGCGGTTTGCCACAGACTTAACGAGCAAAACAGTTGATTATTCAGGCCCTGAGTCTTTTATTGCATCCCAAAAGATGTCAGCTGGTAGGGAAAGATGGAATTTTGCGTTGGAACCCGTCTCTCTATGGATTTTGCTTGTGCAGTGACCATTTAATTTCAGGTAACGTCACCTGAACACGTACTTGAAAGTTAACTTTTACGTTAGGATTTCTAACAATTTTTATCAAAATGTGTCCAGAGTTTTAATGATAACTGGTTTATGAACGCAGAAAAGTTAAATAGGCGGAACAGTAAACTAAATAGATCCATTGCTTTTATTAAGATTCGTCCTACAGTTATTTTTTCGTAGATTTCTTTCTAAGTAAACATCCGGTATAACTGTTTAGAATCCTAACAATCTTCTTGATGTCTCCATGCTGCTTTTTACGTGTCTTATGATCACAGCGAGGAACACACTAAGGTGTAATGGATTTTTTTTGAAGCAATGATTGATTAACAGTGCAATACTGACACATAAAAAAGCAAAGCTGCCTGTTGCTCCACCTATGGTGACAGAGGAATCCTTGGCAGGACGGTTCTACATCTGGATCTCGATAACAAATACCGATTGTGTCCATTTATATCCCTCCAGGCGTTTTTATGCTTTAAGCGATTATCCGCAGTAAGACGAGGGAAAATTGATCAGGAAATAGTATGTCAGGGTAAGGTCAAAGGTCCGCTCTGATAGCTTCTGCAAGTTTTAAAAAGTATCCAAGGGGCATGGTTAGGGTCGGAGATGTTTAATCTGTTTAATTTCCCGGTGTATACAGTAATATATTCCGTGTTAAAATGGGAAGTGAACTCCGACGGAGTAAAATCACAGCCGGCGACGTTCATTTTGATTACATTCATTCCTGCCAGCATGGCGGCTTCGTGCTGAGAGTCATGTGACGTCCAGATCAGCTATTGGTGCCTTTAAAATGTATAAAATGCTCTCCTTGTGCGTGCAGGGCTTTGTCTTTGGATAGCGTTGTGTCCAAATGAGTTTAGGAGAAGTACAGAAAAAGTTTAAGGACACAAACTGGGGACCTGAAACCAATTTTATTTATGGTTTGCTTCTAAGCTGGCAGACTTTGTGGACTGGAGTGAAAAGCAGAGGAAATCAGGTCAAAACTACACGAAAGCTTTGCCTTTGAAGGCAAAATATAAATAAAATGAGGGTCTCTAAAATGCTTACCAGTCCTGTGGATGGAGACGGGTGAGGTGTCCACGCTGATGGTCATCGCTCTCTCTTTCTGCTTGAAAAACTCTCGAGGGTTCCCAGATCGCTGGGCGATGATGGCCTTCGCCTCCTGGGGAAAGTAAAAGCTACGACTTCAAGCCCCGTTTCAACCTTTTATTTTAGCTTCCCTTCCTTATTTTCTACAGCCAGTAAAACAAAACCACTGGGTAATGTTTCCCTGGGTCCAAACAAAGCAGACCAAGCTTCTGCTTTCCTTCCATCACATTTTGTAGAAATCCAAGAGCTTTAAAGTACAGCAGTGAAGATTACTCGGCTTAAGTTGTTTAATTGCTTCGAGGTTTCATCTTCCTTCCTTTGATTGGCTTTGCTGCTGTAATTTGCGAGCTCATGTTTTTCATCAAACTGACCTCTACCTCAGACTCCTTCTTGTCCAGGTTCAGGTCCTCGATGCTCGGTTCAGATGCCTGGAAGGAAAAATAGAAAAATACACGCACCTCTTTCACCAAATGTTAAGTAAAGACAGGGAACACAGCACACGACCACCAACAGAGGGCAGCAGATACTTTTAAGTCCAACCAATGCTCCTAAGTGTTTAAGCTTCAAGCTTAATCAGAGCCAAAATATGAAGGTTAAATACGATAAATTAAACTTAAAATTATGTTTTAACCTTTTGAAAATAAACCAAATATTTTAATGGTGACTGTTTAAAAAATGCTTTTGGAATTTTTTTTTAAATTTAAGCTTTATACTAGTACAGGTGCTGGCCAGTAAATTAGAATATCATCAAAAAGTTGAATTATTTCAATAATTCCATTCAAAACATGAAACTTGTACATTATATTCATGCAATGCACACAGACCAATGTATTTCCAATGTTTATTTCTTTTCATTTTGATATTTATAAGTGACAACTAATGAAAACTCCAAATTTGGTATCTCAAAAAATTAGAACATTTTAAAGGCCAATGAAAAAAAATGTTTTTTTAATGTTGGCCAACTGAAAAGAATGAACATGAAAATAATATGCATGTATAGCACTCAATACTTAGTCGGGGCTCCTTTTGCCTCCATCACTGCAGTAATGCGGCGTGGCATGGACTCGATCAGTCTGTGGCACTGCTCAGGTGTTATGAGAGCCCAGGTTGCTCTGATAGTCGTCTTCAGCTCCTCTGCATTGTTGGGTCTAGCGTATTGCATCTTCCGCTTCACAATACCCCATAGATTTTCTATGGGGTTAAGGTCAGGCGAGTTTGCTGGCCAATCAAGGACAGGGATACCATGGTCCTTGAACCAGGTACTGGTGGTTTTGGCACTGTGTGCAGGTGCCAAGTCCTGTTGAAAAGTGAAGTCTGCATCCCCATAAAGTTGGTCAGCAGCAGGAAGCATGAAGTGCTCTAAAACTTCCTGGTAGACGGCTGCATTGACCTTGGACCTCAGGAAACAGAGTGGGCCAACACCGGCAGATGACATGGCACCCCACACCATCACTGACGGTGGAAACTTTACACTGGACCTCATGCAACGTGGATTCTGTGCTTCTCCGCTCTTCCTCCAGACTCTGGGTCCTTGATTTCCAAAGGAAATGCAAAAATTGCTTTCATCAGAAAACATAACTTTGGACCACTCAGCAGCAGTCCAGTCCTTTTTGTCCTTGGCCCAGGCGAGACGCTTCTTACGCTGTTTCTTGTTCAAGAGTGGCTTGACACACGGAATGCGACAGCTGAATCCCATGTCTTTCATGAGTCTCTTCGTGGTGGTTCTTGAAGCGCTGACTCCAGCTGCAGTCCACTCTTTGTGGATCTCCCCCACATTTTTGAATGGGTTTGTCGTCACAATTCTCTGCAGGGTGCGGTTATCCCTAGAGCTTGTACACTTTTTTCTACCACATTTTTTCCGTCCCTTCGCCTGTCTGTTAATGTGCTTGGACACAGAGCTCTGCGAACAGCCAGCTTCTTTAGCAATCACCTTTTGTGTCTTGCCCTCCTTGTACAAGGTGTCAATGGTCGTCTTTTGGACAGCTGTTAAGTCAGAAGTCTTCCCCATGATTGTGGAGCCTTCAGAACAAGACTGAGGGACCTTTTAAAGGCCTTTGCAGGTGTTTTGAGTTAATCAGCTGATTAGAGTGGCACCAGGTGTCTTCTATATTGAGCCTTTTCAGAATATTCTAATTTTCTGAGATACTGAATTTGGTGTTTTCATTAGCTGTCAGTTGTAATAATAAAAATGAAAATTAATAAACACTTGAAATATATCACTATGTGTGGAAGGAAAGTATACAGTATACAAGTTTCACGTTTTCAATGGAATTACTGAAATAATTCAACTTTTTGATGATATTCTAATTTACTGGCCAGCACCTGTATATTCAATTCAATTCAAATCTTTCTTTCTTTCTTTCTTTCTTTCTTTCTTTCTTTTTATTTACAGCTTATCTGTCCTGGCGTGTTAGCAAACAGCAACAAATTAAATCACTTCTTAATACAGAATAACATAACTGGATGACAATTATGATTCTTTAAAAGGGGTTGTATTATGCAGAATAGAATTTTTGACGTGTAACATCCTGATAACATGTTATTTCCTCATTAAAAACAAGCCTGAAGTGTTTCTTTGACTCATCCACCTATGCTTGAATAATTTTTGAGTCTCTGCTGGTAGTTATTGGAGGTACTGAAAGACCTGCTCCCACCTATCTCCCCTTTTCCACCCACCCCCCCACCCCCTACCTGACCTAGCTTACTCAGCAGCCAAGCGCCCCCCCCCACCCCACTCATCTACAGTAGAGTAGCAGCTTCTATAGTTAGCTTAGGCTAAATGTAAGGCTAAGAGTTTGGACTTCCTCTTTGGAAACAAACCTAGCGCCGAAAAATCTGTTATCTTTGCGTAAATCCCTTCACAGAGGACAGATTTCTCAACAAAAGCCTTTTTGATAGCAGATTAATAAGCAGATTGGCCCTAAAGGTGAGGCTACTCCATCCGAACCTGCACAGAACTTTAACTTAGCATTTCTAGCTCCGACTTCGAAACGTGGCTTTTTATTTATGTGCTTTTATGGTTTCAGTGCAAAACGTAGCTTCCTTTCTCTCTACATTTGTTATTTCAATGACAAGACTTATCTTCATATTTCTGTGTTTTTATGGTTGCGATGTAAAACGTAGCTTTGTTTTTGTTTGAATTTATGGTTTCAGTGCAAAACGTAGCTCCATAGTGATTAATGTTTAGGAGGTTAAATATTACAAAGCCTGGTCTTGTAAAAGCCTCTGAATTCTGTCCGCTTCTTCACAAACCCACTTTCAGGGTCGAATATCGGATCATTTGCGTGTCGTCTTACAATCTCCAGTGTTGCCATTGTTCACCAATGTGATTTTTTTTCCTAAATACTAAAATGCAACATGCTGAAAACTTCTGTAAACTATCAGAGTCCGACTCAAGTCGCATGCTGTGATAATAGCCGGTATATGACGTTCTGTAGGGGGAGTTTCACAAACGGTAGGAGGGCTTAGAGAGGCGAATATCAAGGCGTCAAATACGGAAGTGATGAGAAAACAAATTTCTTTGAGGTAGATTTTGATATATGGAGGATTTATGCTATGCTATATGCTATATAATGGTACAGTATGCCCCCCACCCCCTTTAAATATTGTGCATCGCTAGGTGCTAACACAATTAAACCTGGTTTACCAGGACTTACTATGGTGGTCTGGTTGCGCAGCCTCTCTCTGGCCTCCTCCTCCTCCTGCATCTTCTTCCTGTTCATTTCGGATTAAATACATACATATGAATACCTGCAGATGGATGTGATGATGATGTGTAAATTTCTACACCACAAAAAACAAAAAAACAACCAAAAAGCTTTAGCTGATTTAAATCTCTTCGGGTTAAGCAAATACTAAAATCCTCCTCTCTGCTCCTAAATCACAGTTTCTGAATTTACACTCAGATCTTTTTAATACTTGTCCCAAGAGATTCATAGCTTCGACTTTTCTCATAAATCCCTTGCAGACAAGTTCCCTGAAACAGATTTGTATGGAAGAGGATGCGAGTCGGACGCCCACCTGTGCTCCTCGATCTGCCTCTCCCTCTCACGGTACCTCCTCTCTCTGTTCTCCTGCTCCTGCCTCTCCAGCTCCATCCGCTCCTCCTCAAAGCGCTGCCGCTCCTCCGCGGCCTTCTTCCGCTCCTCCTCCTTCCTCATCTCCTCTTCACGCTGGACAACAGAACAAACAGATTTAAACGCGATGTCATTGCAGGTTTTTTGTCTCTGCCAGATCCTGCTGCACCATTTTTGTTTTTACAGGATTTTTCTGGTAGGAGCAGAAAGAGCTGGTAACAGTTTCCAACAACAACTGAAGCTATATTTTACAATTATTTGTCTACAGCTGAGTTGAATAGCTTTCCCAAACCCAGATTTGTGATAAAGTCACTAATTTGATACCTAAAATCTGAGGGAGATTCTTTTAGGTTGATGATTAGCACCAAAACCTGTAAGCTAAGACTAAACAATGACTACAGAAATTACAAGCAAAAAAAAAAAATTATGAAGGCCCTATTACTACTAGAGCATTTCACAAGATATTATCAGAGAATTACACAGACCCATTCAAACTCTAATCATTCTGAGGCCCGGACCGAGAGAAACTTTTACCAAAACTACAATCAGTGTCTTTCAATGAATCTTTACAAGTGAAGAATCTGGGCATGATTTTTGACTCTGAGCCGACTTTTATCCCCCACATTAAAAATATCACTAAAATAAGTTTTAATGACCTAAAGAACATCGCCAGAGTCCGCCCCATTCTCTCTCTCACCAATACGGAGACACTAATGCATGCTTTTATCACCAGTAGAATCGATTATTGTAACACCCTCATTTCTGGTCTTCCCAAAAAGACTACCTCAAGTTTACAGCTTTTACAGAATTCAGCAGCACGTGTCCTGATGAAGACCAGGAGGAAGGAGCTCATTACACCGGTCTTAAAATCGCTGCATTGGCTCCCCGTATGTTTAAGGATCCATTTTAAGGTTCTTTTAATGGTTTTTAAGTGTCTTAATGGTCTTGGGCCTTCCTATCTGTCAGAAATGCTTTTACCGTATGAACCCCTCGCGGTCTCTGAGCTCCTCTTGCAGCCGTCTCCTTGTCATCCCCAAAGTCAGGACACAGACTCATGGTGAGGCTTCTTTCCATTATTACGGCCCTCACCTCTGGAACAGGCTGCCAACTAATTAACTAATGCTTCATAATAACTTAACTGTGCCAAACAGAGATGCTGCATACGCCTAACCAATCAACCTAAACAGTGCTAACCTAAACAAAAATATACTGTCCGTGGGTCAAATCTTGAACGGGTAACTGACGCAAAACTAGGGCCATGTTTCAAGTTATTCTGCAACGCCATTGTTTGCTGTAAGACTTTGTTTTATTAACTCACAAAGATATGAGCCTCTACTTTCACCCAATGATGTAAACTCTGATCCTGCTGGCATTACGTAAGATGAGCACAAACGGTGAAAACAACTAAAAACCTAGTTTTCCCAACAGCCTAAATAGGTTTGTGTCTAATAAACTCTGCCTGAAGTGGAATGATTTACCAAGTAGCAGAGATTTGATGGACGGGAGGCGGCTTTTGTACATTTTGCACGACTTTAGAGTCTCTCTTTCATTTGAAGGGTAAATTTGTTGAACAACCAGCGGCTCCATAACTCAGGCTGTCGTTTTGTGTTTCATCAGAAGAGGCCAACAGCAAAACAGCCGGGGAGCTCGCAGATAAATGACTTTGTCTCTCGCCTCTTCTTCACTGGGATTCACAAGAGCTATGCTAGACTCAACAGAAAAATCACCTCTGTACAGCCAGAAGCATCTTTAATCTACTTTAAAAAGTACTTCAA
The DNA here is from genome assembly GCA_028564705.1 of Apricaphanius iberus. Lineage (NCBI taxonomy): Eukaryota > Metazoa > Chordata > Actinopteri > Cyprinodontiformes > Aphaniidae > Apricaphanius > Apricaphanius iberus. The sequence continues at coordinate 3,998,783 of JAPXFQ010000683.1, forward strand.
TTTGAACCTTGTATACCGCATATTCTGTCAAGTTAATTTACAGTATTTGAGGGTTTGTTTTTGCACCTATTTTTTCTTTGTCAGTCCAGCAGTTTGTCTCAACAGGTGCATCATATTTGACAAACCACTGAAAGAATTTAAACACCATTTTATTTTTATTTTTACATTGTTTAGCCTAAGCATAGCACCTACTATTACATTTTAACTTTAATTTAAACAGTTAGCAGTTGTTAGCTAATTTTAGCATATTAGTTTAGCCTGGCAGCAACTGGTGGAAGCATTTTTTTTTTTAGTCAGTTCAGTAAAAAAAACGCGTTATTTATCCCCTCAAAACATGTAATTTTGTTGTCATTCACATCATCCAAACATCTTAAAAACACTGATGGATAGTGATGCTGTAGGCCGGAGGGATCTCAGGTAGCAGTTAGCCTAGTAACAAATCTGAAAAGACTTCTGACCGAGGACTGTTGTTATATACGCTTGCAGCTCTGTTTCCAGGTGGTAGAGATGATATTCCACAGTAACATGTCATGAATGCTTGGATGACACCATCAGTAGTTGACAAGCACTGCTAATTTAAATAAAGTTTCACCACTTCTCTTTGAATCTCTGTCGCGCCGTATTAGAACGACGGGATAAGACGTGTGACTAATTCAACTCTCACTAAACCAGGTTCAGGAAGCAGCTGAACAAAGGGCATTTAATGTACGATTACAAATTACTGCTTGGGTTACTTAAGCTCATTCTGTTAGCCACTCTTGGGTTCTTTGCTAGCTGAGCACCTACTAGCGTTTTGTTACCGCAAACTCAGAAGTTTATTTGTTACATGCCAGTATGGTTCATTTAGCAAATGAAGCACAAACATGACTAACTGCTTTGCTTGGTCATGCTAACCATATTAGCTACTTTAAACCTGGTAGCTTAGCCCAGCAGATACTGCTGTAAGATATAATTATTAACTTGGTCACTCAATAATCCATGAATTTAAATCAGTACAGAAATTAAGAGTTTTGCTGCTCAGGAAATACAAACAGAAGCTTATGTCAATTACAACTCACTACATTGATGGTTTATGCTAATTTTGTTGAGTGCTAATTAGCTTATGAGCTTAGCGGTTTAGCCTTGCACCTGCTGGCCCATTTTTCTGTTACATTGCAGCTAACTCAGGAGTTTCATTTAACAGCATCTAGGTAGTAAAGAGATCTGATACACCATTGGTGGTAACTGCTTTGCATCTTTAGGAAACTTTATTGCATTTTCAACACATTAGCTTAAAATAACGCCAACTTATGGAAAACTTACACTGACACTAATTGAGGAAAGTCAGCTAATCTTAGTTAAAAACAAACTTTTGCTCTGTTCACCATGCTGTTGGTGAGGATTGTGATCCTGCTTCTTTTCATAATCAGCTAAAGTAGTTCCTCCATCTATTGGTCTTATCTGGGCCAGAACTGTCTCCTGCATTGGATTGGGTTGAGTTTATGAGTAAATTAGCATTTATAGGATAGACCTCAGACTAAGAATTAGCACGATGATGTCTTGGTAATGACTAGTGTCTTACTGACTCACAATAAAGTGTAATGACTCAGGTCAGCATTTACTAACTGGGGAAGTTTAGTGTCTAGTTGGGATTTAGAGTCATCAGTAACAGGGAACATAAAGTCAGCAAACCACTAACGTTGGACTTGAGAAAAGGATGATCTTTTAGTTATTCATCTACCGTACAAACGGCTCATTTCGGGAAACTATGTAGTTTGAAGTATCTTGATGTATCTTTGATGTCAGAACACGTAAAAAAAAAAACAGCCTAAAGAGCCCATTTCAGATTGGCTATTTGCTAAAACGCTATTTATGAGTCTCCAAAAAAGTGGTTTATTCATTTCTGTAAAAATGATAATTCAGTAAAAAGAAAAATAGACCCAAAGATGATAGTAATTATAATAGAAAAAAGGAATGAATCCAAGTTTCCAGATCAGTCATTGCAGATTTGAGTCATCTTGAATAAAAAAAACAAAACAACTGAAACCCAGTCTACAAACAAAAGTGAAACAAAAACCTTCATTCTAATTATAAAACATCCTCAGGCTTCAGCTCTTATCTCTCATACCTAAAATATATCTCGCAATGAAGAAGGATGAGCTGCATTCGTAATTTTCAAAACAGTCCTGCTTCAATAAAACATAGCTATGCCATGAAAAAGAAAACAACATTAAACTCTTCATCTTCCTGTCGTATTTTTTCTTCCTCCTCTTCTGGTATCAGGTTCAGTGTGTACCTTGGCTTGTTCCCAAAACTCCTCTCTATTGATTTTCTTCATCTCCACCTCTGCATTGGTCTTCTGGTACACAGTGCCCTGCAACACGAGTGAGGCACAGAAGCATTCTTTTCAGTTAGTCATGTAATCAAGCAAAGTAAATCAAATTTAAAGCTCGGATTTGGGTGTTGAGTATTATAAAAACACAACTATAAATACAACTGAAGTCCTTGATTATTACATCTACGGTAGACATTTTAGTTATGTTACCTGCCTGAACCCGGACATTTATGAACAGGTTTATCAGATAAATTTACAAAATCTAAAAGAATATTTATTTTTTTAAATTTTTAATTGTAATTAAAAAAAAAAATCTCAACCAAATACTGATTTGATTGTATTCTTTTTCCTGTTTTTGTACCACATCTGTATGCTCTTCATCTCGGGTTTTCAGGCGACTCAGAACCGGGCTTGCCACCACCGCCGTCCCATTGGTCAGCCGCTGACCAATGGCGGAGGGATCGATGTCTTCCACGCTGCTTGCGTTGACGGTGATCTCCACACCCTGGAGAAACCGAGATGAAAGAAGGCGGGAAAGGACAAACTTACTGCTAGTTCTTTTTAAATAAATGATCTATGGTTTCATCAGTCAGATTAGCTTGCTGGTATTTACCTTTTACAAAATGTGAGAAATGTTCTTTCCCTATTAACAAATCAACAGAGATGCATAATTCTACAACCAGAGCGCTTGGATTTCTTTCTACTACAAGTAAGAAAACCAGGGAACACTATTGAATTTAGTTTACTAGAGACTTATAATTACTTTTTAAGTTAAAAATTCAATTAAACTTCATTTTTCTTTTAAATATAAAGTAAACACTTATTAAAAACAAAAAGAGAAAGATAATGAATGATGGAGTAACTTCTCAGAGTTAAGTTGACGAGGTGCTTATTTTCTATAATTTTCTTTTCATGATACTGTAACGATAACGCTGTCTTCAGTTAGAGGCTTCTTCAGATATGCCGTAGCACAGACCGCTACAGAATCTACAGCAATGGAAATTATATCTTGAATGGTAACAGGTAAGATACTCTCTGCTTGTAATTGAAGACAAAATATTGCGTCAAAAGAAGGAACTTTCCCTGGACCAAGCTCTAAAACACATCTGATTCAAAGCTTTCCTCTGCAGTGATGCAACTGTGAAGAAAGGGTCACAGATATGTCAGAAAACAATACGGCAACACATCAGGACAGTAGCAGAGTTGCGGTCTCAATCCAGAGGAGAAAACCAGTAGACGCTTAAGCCTTCTTAACAGTTTTAAACTATATGTTTGCAAATGTTCCCATTTAACACAACCAATCATGCAACAGATGATGATGATTCTGGGACGTTTAGGGGATGTATGAAATTAATCTCAGCCCCTAAAGTGCCCTCTGAAGGGATTGAAACACAATATGTGCATTTCTAAAAGGGCTATTTAAAACCCTGTCGGTGTGATGAAGTTGGCTCTGTGTGGGAGAGAACACTGCCACTTAGAGTAATGACACTCCAACACACACTCTGCTCAGCTGTTAGGGGGAAAAAAAAGTATAAATAAAACATCACCTCTGCTTTAATCTCCATCTTTTTATCTGCTCTATAAATCCTAAAATACACTCAGCCAGGTGTGCAGGAGTGAAAACGCAGCTTTGTATGATTCCCTTCGCACACAGACACACACAAACACCGGCGCCATGCTGGAGATGCAATTTGTCCCACACACTTGTTCCTCCTCTTTGATCCTCCTACAGGGTTTTAATGCGATGAAGCTCCTTTTCACGGCCAACATTTTGATGAAAACACTCACGTCTTGTCAGAGCTCACAGATATTTTGCAGAATAGAAAAATTTCTGAATCGAATCTTTTGTAAGATCTGTGTTTAGTGAAGAAAAAGAATATTTTTTTCAAATTCTGTTTTGTCTTTTTGGACTAGAGTTTGAATCTTTCACTTAGTTTCACTCCAAGTCCACCCAATTCAAGGCATGAAAATACTGTGTGTGTTTCTGCAAAAATTACATTTTCTTTGATTGATCTTGCCCTTTTTTTTCATTAAAACTGAAAATTGTGTACCTTTATTTGTAGTTTTAATCCATGAAACTACCGTAATCTTCTCCATGAATATTTCTCGAATGCTGTAGAAAAATATGTCATTTTGTTTGCCTTCAATTTTAAAATCAAGACTACTTTAAAGTCGTCTTGGATCGGTTCTATGGGCTTTATGCACAGCCCCATCATTTCCAGTTCAAAGCTGTCGCAACACAGACAGGCAATTGTTAACTCGCCTTCCTCAGGACCTTCCACGCATCACGGTTGACGATGCCCACTGGATTTCCCACAAACATACAGCGATGTCTGCGAGCAAGCAAGTGAAGGGCCTTAAGCTATATATAACCAACCTTATTCAGGATTATGATGGTAAATCTTTAGCTAACAGCAGTAGCTCAGAGGTATCATCATCAAAAGCCAGACAGATAACCATTTTCTATTTGAATTCCCTTAAAGCGGACATGTCGGCTTCTATACTTTAAGTTACTGAAACTCTTCAACCATTTGCGCTGTTCCAACAAATTCTGAAAGCTGAGACTTTAAGCTTTTCAGTGATATATGGTACATTACGGTAATGGGCGTAATTTCCCGTCTGAGTCCGGGGAACGACATTGCCGGTGTGATAGATTAACTGGTGGCGACAGCTGGTTGAGGCAGATGTTTCTGTGGGCGTGGTGAAAACCAGGAAATAAACGACAGGCGTTTACCTTAAACAACCACAAATCATCGTTAAATGAAACGCAGTCGGATTCCTCAAGACATCTTTTAGAATCTTAACTAGCTCAAGACAGATATTGCTTTGCTCTAACGCCTTTTTAAGAATAAGATCTGACAAACCGCTGGCACAAATTACACTGAACTTGACCTGGTTTTAGCTATTTTTTTCAGAGCCAGACAATCATCAGAGAGAAAGATGGGAATAGATCTTAAAATGCTATAAAACAAACCCAAAAGCACGGATTTATCTATGAAAGATTACAGAAATGTTGACGAGCCATGATAAATTAAATAAAATTGAACAAGAACAACTGAAATGGTCATTTTTCATTTCTTCCTCATATTGTGGGCTATGATATTTCAATGTTTTATGAGGCGGATACGCTCGAAATTCACATTTAGCATCCACATGCTCCCACTAAACCAGATTAAAACCAACGATAATATTAACTACCACAACTATGCTGATGACACTCAGCTTCATATCTCAATCTCACCAGGTGATGTTGAACCCGTCCAAATCCTCAATAAATGCATTGAGCAAATTAACAGCTGGATGTCCCATAATTTCCTCCAGCTGAACAAAAACAAAACAGAGGTACTTATCTTTGGACCCAAAAAGATCGACTACATATCAGCAATTTACTTAAACTGAAACTAGAAACTAGCAACCAGAAATCTAGGTGTAATAATGGACTCAGACCAGAACCTCCAGGGTCACATAAAGGCAATAACAAGGTCAGCTTTCTATCAGCTGAGGAACATTTCTAGGATTAAAGGACTGATGAAACAAGGAGACCTAGAAAAACTCATCCATGCATTTATGATTACTGTAACAGTATCTTCACAGGTCTACCTAAAAAAATCTATCAGACAGCTGCAGCTGATCCAGAACGCTGCTGCTCCTGTTCTCACTAGAACCAGGAAAGTAGAACACATCACCCCAGTTCTAAAGTCCTTCCATTGGCTCCCTGTAACTCAGAGAATAGACTTCTAAGTGCTTTTATTAGTCTATAAATCATTGAATGGGTTAGCACCGGAATATATTATAGATCTGCTATCATGGTACAAACCATCCAGATCAATCAGGTCCTCCAGCTCTAGTTTACTGATCGTCCCTAGAACCAGAACCAAACATGGAGAAGCAGCTTTTAGTTTCTATGCTCCTCATATCTGGAACAAACTACTAGGAGAATGCAAAGCTGCAGAGACACTGAACTCCTTTAAATCTAAAATAAAAACGTACCTTTGACCGGGATTCTCTGACCCTGTTGGCCAAACTGATGAAAATGTGCAAAGTTATATTTCTATTTTATAGCCCATTCTCAACGTTTTACTATATTTATTCTCTTACTGTAATACTACTTTAGTCTTTTTCAGTTGTTTCTTAACAATCCGGTGAACATCTACCTTTGTGATATTTACTCATTTTTCATGATTAATATCGAAGTATTTTTATATTTCTCCCACATGTTTCATATTTTTAATTTTCTTTCTAATTAACGTTTCTTCCCAGCTGATGCTGCCGATCAGAACTTTTTGTCTAAATACGTTCCCGATGTCCGAATCAGCAACAGTCTTCTCCTGCAGGTGTTTATGCAGCAATACCCCATCCTCTGCCATCCCCAGCAGACAGCCTGCCGAAGCGTTTCTTCTTCTGGGGGGCTAAGGGAGGCTCTACAAAGGCTACTTTACGTAGATCCTGCCCCTCTGGTGAACTCTGGTACTGTAACTTTTTCCGAGAATTTTTTTTTGGGTCTTTTTCAAAAGGTAAAATCCAGATAAGAAGCTTCCCAGAAAACATTTGGGGCACAAGCCCAAGTACCCACCCCCTAACTCCGCCCCTGTTCACAAGCATGGACCACTTTGTGTTGGTCCGCCACATCCAACCAAAATCGTTGTTGTGTTTTGACCAAATTTGAAAAAGCTCCACAGCTCAGATGCTAGTGATTTAGCAGGGCGCTTTCACTGATAAAAATCCCAAATCCGGGTGAGTAATTTAGGTTTTACATGTGATGTCGTCGTCCTTGATTTTGTTTACTGGTTGAGGCACAAATGGTGAATTATTTCTGTATGCGTACGAGTTGTGTTGCTCATTTATCACAGAGGTTCTGACCTGAAAGAAGTCTGCAATGGTGGCAACGTGGCTGGCGCAAGCACACTTCCTGGCATCCGGAACATCTTCTCCCACCTGCCACAGAGATCAAAATAAAAATAAAGGAAAGACAAATTAGGCTTTAAACAGAAATGAGAAAGAAAAAAAGGATCAAATGACACCTTAGAGCGCAGTTGTCAAACTCAAGGCCCGCCATTATATGGCCCTCTAAACCCTTGAGCTTAAAAATGAATCTTTAAGTTGTATTTATGTGAACATAAATACTATTTTATTAGTAAAATTAAATTGGAATCTATTCAAATAGTTCTAAATCATATTGTGAAAATATGTTCAGGATTGTTTAATTTTAAGAAGTACTTCTTGAATCCAGAGATAGATATTTATTAATATTTTAAGGGTTTGTTAGTTTGATAGTTTTATCCTTATTTTCTGCCACAACCAGCCCTTAGAGGCTCGTAGGCCTCTGTCAAACGAGAGTAGGAAGCGCCGTTTTCATATTGAATTATGCATGTTGGGTCTCTGTATAGCTTCAGTACATTTCATAGTAAGGTACCGCTGCGTTATAAATGCGGAAGATTCAGTTAAAGTGATGGTTTCTGACTTTTTTTTTTTTTCTAACGTGTCCTGTCTAGCAGTATGCTACTCAGAATTGGTGTCTGAGTACCAAGTACAAGCCCAACAGTTTTACTTTCCCAAGCAGAGTATTACAGCTTCGCTGTAGTACGCCACTTGATGTATATGTATGAAAAATCTTTATTAGTGATTACTGTGGGTTCAATTTCCTGACGTCATGGACATTAAACTGAGACAAGAAGGGAGAAAGGAAGAAGGTGAAGAAAAGAAACCGGACCAACAGAGGGGCGAACCGATGACACACGACAGGGAGGCAAATAAAGAACACAAGAAAACATCCCAGTCCTCCACCTCTGCCGGACGGCAGAGAAACAGTAATACAAAACAAAAACAACAAAGTGTACAGAACCAAACCAATAGTTCGGATCTGGTAGAATAAACAAAGAATTACACATTCACTACACACAAGCATTGATTAATGAACATAATACAAATGTTTCTGGTAAGCTCCTGTGAACAACTAACTAATGATGATAACCTCAGCTTAAGATATGTCCGTCCTCACCTATGTCCCCACACCTATGTGTGTGCGAGCATGCAGGTCGGAATAAGGTTTCCCCATGCAAGTGATTGATAGCTGGTGTAAGGAACCGTCAATCCGTCCTACAGGAATCGGCACAGACATGGAGGAGGCAAGAGATGTATGCATCCAGCGTCCCACAGAGTACAGAGTCCACAGGCGGATCAGCGCAGGGTCGATCACCCGCCAAGAGGGGAACAGATGGAAGCCCCAGGGGAGCACCCACCAGCCGCGATGCTGGGGCCCGAGAGATCGCAGTGACGAGCCCACGGGCTCCGCCGGTAACCGGCTACGCCAGGGCGGGCCCGGACCAGGAACCGGAGGCCACGGGGACCAGGGGCACCCCACCCCCCAGCGGGGCCCCAACCAGTGACCAGCCGACAAGGGTCCCCCGCCGCCGCCGCAGGCAAGGAGGACCCGCAGCCAACCGACGGACAACACACGCCGCCGCCACCCCGGACCAGTACCCACCGCCAACAACCCGGCCCGCCCCCACACATCCACACGCCAGGGAGCCACAGCGGATGTACGCCCTCCCCAGGCCGCGCCCAGCCGGCACCTGGACATCCAGATCTTCCAGCTCCAGGGTCCAGATCCCGCCCCACGTGGGGCGCCAAGATCAGGGGCCCAGCCAATGCCGGACAGCCCCACCAGGCGAACAGACCAGCCAGCTGAAGTCCTGGAACCGGCAGGAGGATTGGGCGCCAGGCACGGTCCCCACCGATCCACCGGACGGCACCAACCTATTCTACAAACCCGGCACCCCCATAAGAGGTGCCCCAGTCAATCCAAGGAGGACATCGGCCCGAAACAGCGGCCGCCCGACACACCGGACCACCCAGGACCCGCCCGACATGCACCAGGACCGAGCCGGGCCGCAACCGGGACCCCCAGCCCCAGGCATCGAGAGTCATCATCAACCAGCGGGCAGGAGCAACCATCACCGACGGGGAGTGACGGGGAGGGAAGAAGATGCATCAGGCCAGAGAGCAGCCAAACACCCAACCTGACAGGTAGACATAGACAGACAGAGACACTCATACGTACCCTCCCTTTCTTGTGTACACATTCTTACAAATACAGGACATACGAAAAAAGGACGCTATACCCTCATTCATACCCCCCATACGGGGACGGGGACAAGTAGACCGCCAAGGCCCCACACCGGCAAGAGCAGCCCACCAGCCCAGGACCCCGACCAGACGGCGTGATGTTCTATCCGGGCTCCGACCCCTGATGGTCCAACGAACAGGGGTGTGGAAAGACCCCCCAGCCTCTCTCCCCCAGCTCAATGTGGTGTTGTTGCGTGTTGTTCTAATGTGCACTTAAAACAGAGGGGGGGGGACATGGGAATACTGCCGGGTACCCCCATCTCCCCCCCCGGGCCCTCAGTGTCTAGATGCGTTTAACCAGTGGGTGCCGGCACCACAGGCGAGGCCCCCTCAACGGGGGGGTCTCGCCTGTGGCGCCACACCGCCAGGTCCCTACATGTGCGTTCCCTGTAAATGTTGCAAGTGTAGTGTCTAAATTGCTCAATAAAATCGGGACCCAGGCCGCCACCGGGTAGCGAAGACGGAAGCTCCATCCCGCACCCCAGTGACGTGCCCACGTCCCAAGGCCTTGTGAATGGTAGAATGAAGGAGCAGGTGGACAGAGGCATGGGGATGGGGAGAAAATAACTGGGGTGACCATTGCCAACCCCAGGGAGCCAGCTCCCCTGCTGACTCCAATAGATAGACTCCAGATGGTTTCTGACTTAAATTAGTGCTAATCATTAGCGGAAGTAGCTGTGTAGACACTGGTACTTCACAATAACAGCATGTATTCCTATTGTTTAGATTGATGAATTTTATAGTTTATTTACTGAGTTTTTAAATTTTGGAAAAAAGGGTCAATCGTGACATTTGATGACTGGGTATATAATACATTTTATTTATTTGATATTTAACAGCTGCTGATATCCAAATATAAAGTTTATTCATATATTTTGGTTATTTCTACCTTGCATTTGTTCTTATTTTTCATATGAGATCACACACATCATCTCCCTCCTCACATTTATATCACCCAAACCTGTATCAGCAGCTGTGTGGAAATAATAAAGAGCAAAATAAATATAACAGCCTTTTCTCCACCATATCTTCTCATACTCTGAATGGCTTTAAGTGGAGCTCTGGCAGGTTCTCCCAGTATGAACAGAGTGATCCCAGTCTGAACCAGAACCTCTATAGACAGCTCAGTGTTTCCTCCTCTACAGTAGCAGTCTGTTCTAGAGAAACTGATGAAGCCTCTGACTGAAATCATTCTGTTATTGTAGGATAGTCCTATTAAGAGGAAGATCAGGGTTGTCCAATATTAATAAGAAACAGCTTTACATACAGAAAATGTTAGTTTTTGTTAGCTACTGGCTAAAAGATCAATAGTTTAAAAGTGTAATGTGTGAATGTGAATGTGCAGTTTAAAAAAAATCTATTAATCTCTCTTATTTCTTGAAAAAAGAGCTACAGCAATTGGATTTGTCTCTTAACACAAACAATTTTTCAGTCATATTTAGGAATGTTAATAAGTCAGGATTAATTTACAGCTACCCAGTAATTAATTAGGTTAAAAAAAATAATTATAGTTTGAGAACCGTAATATATAGCCATCATCAAACAGAAGCCTATTGGATAAGAGGCGAACATCTTCGAGAAACAAGAGAAGAAGTCGTAGGATTGTCAATTTGTTGATGATGCATTGATGTCAGGGGTCAAAGGTGACAGTTTCCAAAGCTTTTTATAGCTGCAGTTATAAAGAAACTGCAGCTCTGCTGGCATTGAGGGTAAAATGGACACCCCCGTTTAATAAAAAAAAAAATGATGACGACCAACAAAAGAATTAAAGCTAAACCCCAGCTGCACTGAAAATTTTAATTGGAACATTTTTCCAGAATGACTCAGTTTTCCTTTGACCGACCGCATTCGACAGCAGCTTGACCCGTTTTGGTACTTTTCCTCATCTGTTCAGTTACTGAAACAGTTTCTATTATAACAAGCTGACTGTACTTCACTAATCACCTCTCATTCATACCAGTACAAATCAAGCACAGTAAGCACCAATTAGACAGAAAAATAGGCTCATCTCATCTGCATTTAAAACCTTTCATCTAAGTTTCATCTTTTTGCGCCAATATTAGAAAATATACAGCAGGACATTTTAATTTAGAAACTTTAATTCCCTTTTTTTGGCTTGGCTCATTTTAACCCACTTTGTTGCACTTGAGGCTGTTTTTGCTGCTTGATTATGAAAAACACCAATGGTTTTGATTCCAGGTTAAATTAACCATCAAATGTCTTCCTGTCTGACTCTTCCAATCCCCATTTGCTGCATTAATGAAAGGATCTCTGGACAAAATATTTTCTGCTCACCTCTGCAGCTTGGGTCCTGGGAACAAATTCAAAAAACCAGGCAGTAATTAAACATAAGCTTTCTTTCTTTTTCCACCGTTCTGCACTCTGTCATTATGTACTTGCTCAGCAAACCCCCGCTGCTGTCAGGTTCACAAAGTAAAACATTTATCTCGAGGCTCTCAGAAGGAGTCCGACTGCATTCAAATGTTCTTAACACGCTTTGTCAGAGACTTTCATTGAGAATGAATAAGCTCAAATGTCACAAACTATTCATTTCTGACTTATATTTTCGCCTATACTTTTATTTTTTTTGGATGGTTACATTTGAGGTTATTTTCCTTCTTTCAATTTGGAATAATTTTCAAACAGTCATAATATGGGTGATGAAAAACCCCAACATCCAACACATAATTGATTCTCTTTGACTAGTGCTCAATTTAAGAATTAGGAGAAATGTGAACGTACATTACGGACAAAATTACAAAAATTAGAGTACTGTGCAGCTACACAAAAATAAATTAGCATAATCAGAGTGGACGTGCAACAGATCAGTGTACTTCATGGAAATTTGACATATTGTTACCATTCATGAAATGAATCTACGAAAAAATCCTAAATACTTAGTCTAAAAAACAGAAAATACTGTTTCACACTATTTAAAAGGTTTTTCATTAAATAATAATGCTCTCAAAAAGTATCCCATATGGCTCATAAGGTACAATTTTATTATTTAAACTGCACTTAATTCCTACTTCATTAGTTCAGAGTAGTATAATTTGGAACAGCTAAAGATAAAACTACTTCAGCCAATCAGAAAACCAACCAAAACAATAAGCGCATACTTAGCAGAAAGTAAATGTGGGGAAAAAAGATTCTAGTCTGTTATTCTGCTAATAATAATTATATATTAATATTAATAACTGTCACAACTGTTAACAGTGCTGAAATTATGATTAAAACAATTTGTTTTTGGAACTCAGTAGCTGCTAGGCTAAGCTAATATGTAGCTAACAAATTTAGCATCAACAGACATCAAATCAAGGGTTGACAAAGGTTTATGAACCAGCGTTATGAATTATTTGTAAAGTTCGGCTGCGGATAATGTTTAATGACAGCTGAACTCAGGAATTCAGGAATCATTTATAAAACAGTAACGAAACACACCAGTAGGCTAACATACAAACATACAAGTAAAATTAGCATGAAAAACCAAGCAGTGATATCTATTGACTATCATACAATAGTTAGTTCCAACCCAGTAATTTGATTGGACAAAAGACATTCCATGAGTTCTGATATTACAGTACAACAGCACTGGGACTTTGTACGGACAATCACGCTGCTGCACAGGCAATAATAGTGTTTTCATGGCTCCCAAAATTACATGTTAATCTATGGTTGAGGCTGTCAGTCTACGCAGTGCTTTGTGTGCTTTGGCTACAACAATTTTTGAAACTTTTTCTACTTTCCAATCTAATGCCAGCAACCCAGAAGCTAAGCTAGCTGAACTTTCACCTTCGACCTGCGGACTCGTCCCTACGATCGAATCACAGCAGTGCTTGCATTCTGCACAACAGCACAACCTCGAGTGTGATATTGCTTAAATATCCAAGGGAGTTTTAAAAATAATGAAATGAAGCACTAGTAGATGCTATGCTAAACTAATTAACAAAATTAAAAAAACAAAAAAAACATGCTCATTGAAGCAAACAAAATTAGCCTTGAGGCTGAAGCACAATACAGAAAATTTTAACTGTAACATAACTACATTATTTGGCTCTAAAGTAAAACAAAATATGTCTCCAGTAATTGCACAGAACCCTTTCCCTTGATATTGAAGTGTATCTGAAAAATATTATTTTAAATATGTTATTTATTTTAGGATTCGCTGGTAGGCAAAGAAAATAAGTGGGGGAAAAACAGGCTATGTATGTTTTACAAAATTATTTTTCAAATTGCTGCTTAAGCTCAGTTAATTGAGAGATCAGAAATTATTTGAATTTATTGAACTTTGTTTATTGAACTTGAAGATACAGATAAACAAAAAACAAGAACAAAATTGGACAGAGAGTTGTTAGGCTATGCTAATTAGCTAATATGAGGCTAGCAAAATTAGCATGAATGGGAGTGAACAACAGCAGTTTATCAACTAACATTCCAAAGCTGTACTAGTCGGTGTGTGACAGTGTGGAGGTCATGTCACTATGGTTGTAGCCAAATGTAGCCTTGCCATATTGGGCATTGCTTGCAGGATCCATATGATATTGTTAATAAGTCCATGGAGTCCTAATCGTGCTTGTGATAAGACAGTGTGAGGGCTGCTTGGTTAGCGTGTTGACAGGTTAGCGTGCATGACTCTCACTCGGGAGATGTGGGTTCGAATCCCGCCCGGGCCATTGTCATACGCATTGCCGCAGCTGCTATACTAAGCTAATGAAATGCAGGCTTATTAAATGGTAACTGAGTGAAATTACAAATTTCTTTGGGTTAAAGGCAAAGTATACTACATCTGTAGAAACTCTTCATCAGCGCAGTGACACTCAAAAGTCATTAAGTTAATCTTTATTTTTCATAGCGCTTAGTGATTTGCAAAATTGGTAAACCTAGCATTAAGTTACACTTGGTAAAAGCATGCATGAACTACTGAAAGATAAAACTGAATGCTAGAACAAGAGCTTAGCTAAGCTAATAAGTCAGCTGGTAAGATTTGGATTTAGAGAGCAGGTCTAAATAGGCTATACTATACATTGATTACTGAAATATTTTTTCTATAGTTGACTTTCACAGTCAGTATTTGTTAGAATACTTCTTAAATGTATTTAGTTACAGAATACTGAATACCTGCTTTAAAATGTATATTTTAACGTATTCCGTCACTTTGTGAGTCCTGGTACTGTAATATAAATACTTGGAAATACTTCCCCTTAAAAACAGCATTTAAGTTTATTAAATGTCACAAAATGCGCTGGTAGCTACTCCCGCAGAAAAACAGAGGGAATATTGATGCTAAACATTAAATACTGACTGGGGAAAAATAAAAAGTATTTAATTATTTTTTAAATTAATTTTCTACATAAATCTGTCTAAATCTGTTAAAGTGAGTGAAAGTTGCTGGATATTGGCAGGAAGTGGAACGAGCTCTCGTATACGCCGATCCAGAGCATCCCAAACATGCTAAACGGGTGACATGTCCGGTGAGTATGCTGGCCATGCAAGAACTGGGACATTTTCAGCTTATAATAACGGAGTACAGATCCTTGCAGCATGGGGCCGTGCGTTATCACGCTGCAACATGAGATGATGTTCATGGATGTATTGCAAAACAACAGGCCTCAGGATCTCGTCACGGTATCTCTGTGCATTCAAGTAAAATGCACCTGTGTTCTTTGTCCATAACTACGCCTGCCCATACCATAACCCCACCACCACCATGGGCCGCTCCATCCACAACACCCACACGACGCCACACACTTTGTCTCCCATCTACCCTGAGCAGCATAAACCGGGATTCATCCGTGAAGAGAACACCCCTCCGACGTGCCAGACGACATCGCATGCGAGACTTTTCCCACTCAAGTCTGTTACGACGACGAACTGGAGTCAAGTTGAGACCCCGATGAGGTGGACGAAACTGCAGATGAGACGGTTTCAGACAGTTTGTGCAGAAATTCTTTGGTAAGGGAAATATATAGTTTCGGCCACTGTGGTCTGCGGTTGTGAGGCCGGTTGGATCTGCTGCCAAATTGGAGCCGACTTATGGTAGAGAAATGAACATTCAGCAGAGCAACAGTTCTGGTGGACATTCCTGCTGTCAGCATGCCAATTGCATGCTCCCTGAAAACCTGCGACATCTGTGGCATTGTGGTGTGTGATACAACTGAACATTTCAGAGTGGCCTTTAGGCAAACCTGTGCAATATTCATGCTGTCCAATCAGCAATTTGATATGGCACACCTGTGGGGTGGAGAAGTGCTCACTTTCACAGATTTAGACTGATTTGTGAACAACGTTTGAGAAAAGTTTGTATTTTTGTGTACGTGGAAAATGCTTCAGATCTTTTAGTTGGGAGCAAAAAACAAAAATTGTTGCTTTTATATTTTTGTTCAGTGCAGTCATATCTATAAGTTATGTATAGTGATTTACCACGAAAACATATTTTATCGATTCTTGATTGGTTACTATTTCATTTCACATAGAGTAAACCAATCAAACATACAGTATGTGGATCCAGATTATTGTGCCAGTTGCATAAGTTTAACTATCACTTCATGAATCGGAGCTGCTACAACTCTGCATCATTATTCCCAGAAAGTTAAACTACTAAATAAAAAATGTGCTGTGACTCCTTATGACATTTTTCTACCCTTCCCGTCTCCCCAACAAACAGGAACTCACCCAGTTGATGAGGATGTACCGTGGCAGAGCGGCAGTGGGCTCCTTCAGGCTGCAGAAGCCGTACATCACCTTGCTGTTGTCGAAGGTCAGCGTGATCTCTGGCAGACCTCCTCCTTCAGGACAGAATGGGAGATGCTTTAACTGCTGAATGACTCAGGGGCTTGTCCCCCAACCCCCCCGAGTCCGACCTCATCAAAACAAGTCTGTGCTTTAATTTAAACACATTTGCCACTAATCTTTACAAAAACCTCAGAATAATGGAGGTACGACCTACAATTCAAAATCCAACACAACAAAACCTGGAAAAAGTTAAGAATGAAATACAATGGAAAATGTAGCAAGACAGACCAAGGAAGAGACCAAAGATGTCCGCGATAAGGTTGTAGAGATGTTTTAAGCAGAGTTATGTTACAAACGAAAAACATCTCATGAAGCTCTGTTCAATCCATTATCAGAACATGGAAAAACTATGCCGCAACTGCAAACGTATGGAGACACGGTCGTCCATCTACACTGACAGGCAGGACAAGATCAATGAGAGCAATGATCAGAGAAGTGGCCAAGAGGCCCATGGGACTTCGGAGGAGCTGTAAAGCTCCACATTTTGGGTAGGACAACTACTGACAACTTGCAGCGAAGAACTTTAGAAATCTGAGAGGCAAGAAGACACCGCGCCTCACCCCGAACACGCCATGCCCGCGGTGTAACCTGGTGGTGTGATGCTTTCGGCACGCTCTTTTCATCCCGCGAGAATATAGTTGGAGTGGAGGGGATGATGGAGCTAAAAAACAACAAAATTCTGGGGGAGAAAAAACTGCCAGAATGATAGAAAGCATCTACTTGTATAGCGCTTTATCTACCCCAGAGAACCCTACAGCACTTAACACTACATTCAGTGATTGTTTGGTTATAAAGCTAGTCCTAGAGACATTAGAGTTGGAGTTCTCTCTGCTTTTTGGTCCTGCTATGCGTCCATTTTTAGCTCCTCTGGGATTTGGGGTCGTAGTTCAGGTACAACTACAACTGCCCAAAAGTAAAAGAAGGTGAGAGCAAAAACCTTTCTAGCTGCATGGTGTTGTATTATTTCTACATATGTTTTAAACATCTATTATTCAGAAGGTAAAAGTCTGTTTTATATAGTTTGCATGGTTGTAAAAAATATATTGTCTGTCAGTATTTGTTATTGGGATAAGCTTTTAAGTCATAAAACTCTTGGGTAAGTTTTATTGCAGGCTGTAAAAACAGGATGTCTGTAGATTTAGTATGCCGGAACCAAGGCCATGAAGCTGGGAGTGTTGCTTAGGACCATAAAACTCAGAATGAACTTTTGACCAGGAACAAGGACACAACTCATCTTATGACTGCATAATTCTCTGACATCCAATCATGGTCAAGACACTGTTTGGAAATGGTTCTGATTGGAGCAGATTCGAGGGAGAATAAACGCCTACAATCCTGGCGAGGTTTTGGATGTTTATAAAAGTTATGACACGGAAACCTTTCTTCGTCAGAAATTTGTCTGGCCCAGAGAAACTAGGGCATCTTTCTCTGTAAACTGCAATTTGTTAATCTATTCAAAATAAATGTTAAGAACTGGAAATTGGCTCCATTTTGTCTCTGCTTGAACATGCACTGAATTAATTTTGATAATATTTAATTCAACAATGGAAACCAAAACCAGAGGGAACACTTTGTCCAAACATGCAACGCCTCACCCATCATCCAAATTAATAGCTAATCAAACATTCTGGATTAAAGAATATTTATGTGTTATAATGGTCAATCAGATAGTAGGGGTGGGCAGTATGGCAAAATTTTCATATCAGGGCATTTTTTTAAAACATAACTGTATTTTTTTCCCATATGAGACCGTTCATATCCACATTATCTTATAAGAATGAAGAATATAAAAACGTGCTTTAAATAGCCCATTATACTGCTATATGGACTGCATCATATTGTTTCCAGACACAGATGAATGATTTGAGTCAAATAGACATTCTTGATGTTCTAACGCTGAAAGTAGTAGTTTTTTTAAAACCTCACGTTGACGCAAGCAACAAATTGCATCTTCTAATTGCTTTGCATGTAGTACTGAAGAATCCCACTAGGGGGCAGAGTATAGACTCAGACCGGATTTTGCCAAAGAAGAAGTAAAATAAACATGGCGACCGTAGGTGATTATTAGCTGGTTAATATTCAGATAACAGAAAAAAAGATGGCAGAAGTATCGTAGATGGCATGTAAAACATATTTACCGCTATTTTTGATTTCTTTCCTACTGGTTTTGCCGCCGTTGGCCGCGTTTACCTACAGATGGTCAGATAGCGCTCAACACTTCCCCCTACTGGTTACTGTCAAAAGCGTTTGTAAAAGGTATGACGTTCGGTTCTCGTCTGACATTTTAAAGGCGATAAACTTTATAAACTATAGACGAGGCTCCTCTTTTTTGGAATTACTTCATCAGAATCGTGTAATTCGCTCCTGCCAGCAGCTGCACTTAGTTAAAAACATATTTTCTACACTGTGGTGAAGAGCGTGTAGCAGTGAAATCGGTCCTGGCTGAAACACTTCCCCTCATTAAACGTTCTGTAAGTTGTCCGAGCGATTCACCAGTATAGGGGTATATAAAAAATTCATATAACGAAAATAAACACCGGTTGTCGTTATGAACCGGTGTACCGCCCAGCCCTATCAGATGGCTTATCAAAAGTCAAAATCCAGACCAAAGTTCCATAGAGAATCTGCGGAAAGACTTTATACCGTAATTCCCGAAATACAAGGTGCAGCTGATTTATAAGCCGCAGGTGTTTTAATGTTTTAAAGGGTTCGTAATGAGGGGATCGTCAGGAAAGTGATTGGTGTTTGCGGAAGCTTAGATTTTATCAACTTTTCAACACAACGGGAACACCTCGGCCGTCCTCTCTGTGTGTTCAGCCAATCTTCAAGAAAGACTTCAAGTTCGGGCCATCTGCTTCATGCTTTTATTACCTCTGAAAGCTTTTTTCCCTCTTATTACACTGAGAAAGTTCTTCACTCTGGCGTCTTTAACGTCTTACCATTGATTCCTTGATAACAACACTACCCGAAAATGCTTTAATTCCTTCTTTAAAAGCCAGATTCCCTAATACTTAACGGTATATGCAGTTCTTCGTTTGTTTTTCATAAAGAGGGTTTGTGCATCAAAACTTGTTTTTTGCAAACTGTTACGCTCTCATAAAGTTTCTTCACTAACGTCAACTGCCTCTCTTTCCCTCTTTTTCCGACTCTTAACTGCACAGTATCTTAGAGTTGAAGGCTGTAACCTGTACAATCCACAGATTGAGGAGGTCCCCTAGTGGCCGCTAGCTGTAAAAATCCGTAAAGAAGATGCAGTGTTATGTAGGTCACAGGGTTCAAAGCATGGGAAAAAAAGAAGCGTCTTATAGTCTCGAAATTATAATAGTTGATGTGGACAGTTGTTTTCAGTCCAATGCAGTCTTAGGATGGACTGACAACAAAAAATGTAAATACATATTAGAATTGTTGATTTTTTCTTTGCACTTCTTTGTATTGGTCTGTCACAGAGAATTGCAGCAAAAATAAGGAGATTTTACTTTGTAATGGGTTAAAATGCGAATAGGTTAAAGCAGCACCAAAACTTTTGCCAGACAGAACAGCATATAGAGAGACGGAAACCCCAGCGCAGAGATTGGTTTATTCTGAACTTCTGTTTTAGGCGTGTTGCAACAGGACGCTCCCAACCTGGTCGAAGCAGAAGGCTGAACTTGCTGGTTCTCCGTTCAGCATTCTCGTAAAAATGTAAGATAACAAACATGCCTTGAGTCAAAAACTTGTTGCTAATGTGGAATATTTTTTAACCAACCCAAGCTGCTGCAGGCTGGAGTTGTGTTTTTTTTCTCCTCTGGCGTTGGGTCCATATGTACATTTGCTAATTTATGAGTTACCATTCACACAACAGTTGCAGTGACCACATTGCATCATGGTTCGGGAACGAATCAAATCCAAGGAAGCGACGTTAATCCGCTGTGATCCTTAGTAGGATCATTAGCAGCAGTGATGACGATGACGACAAACGTCTCGAGACCAATCAGGAGACGAGGAACCCGCAGATTTTCATTAAAAACTACAAAGATTACAGAAAAGATGCATTCCTCCCGAGGCGGTCCCAGCAGAGACGGAACGTGGGGAGGGAAATAAAAGTGATGGAAACGCGTACCTCCGGATGCAGCCAGTGTCAGGTCGTTACTCTCATCCTCATAGGTGTACAAGGCCCTGTTGAAAACACAGAAAGGAGAGGGGGGGGGGTGTTAATTAGGCAAAGATCCTTAATTAGAAACGCAGCGGTTACAGGAAAGCACTGAGCTAATCAGCGACTGCCTAATAAAGCCACAGAACAGGTAAAAGACTAAAATTTAACATTCATTCTTCAGATGCTTTCAAGAATTTGGACAATAATCTGTGGTTGATGCTAGAATAAAACTGGATAAACAAAACAGCAGTTTCAGAAACCTTTTCCTCTTAAGAGGGAGGCAGTATATTAAATACATCCTTGGACTGAGGTAAGAGAAAAAAACATTTAATCCATCAAGGTTTAAACACCAGATTAGTACCTGTAAAGGGGCATAACATAGATTATTTAGATTAGGGTGACCAGATTTTTGAAACTAAAACTGGGACACCTAACTTTGACCAAAAATGAAAGGTTGACATATCCTCGCTGGTGACATAACAGCTTCTTATTGTACAAAGTCCAAAACTAGTAATATTAAAACCTCTATAGGCCTATTAAAAACAAGGAAATTCTTTTGAAATCGTTTTAGCGCAACATTTTTATCAAAACAATACTGCATTTTTAAAGATATTTGTTTTGTGTACAGTAAAAGCGACGTCTCTCATCAATGGCATGAGCCAATGAGGGTAGGGTTACAGAGACAAGTAGTGTACTGGTGTGCTTTTTCATTGGTTCATTACCATCACTGTGATAATTTTGTGATTGCTTTTTAACCAGCCATGACACTGGTTAAAAATCAGCACTTTCGGGACAATGGCTGGGTGAAATCGGGACAATATAATGGCTTTGTAAACATCCTTGGGGACACAGGACAAATGGCTCAAAACTGGGACTGTCCCAGGTAAATTTGGACGCCTCGTCACCCGAATTTAGATTTCTACGGTCACAAAAAATCAAAAGGGTGCCAGATTTTCCAACAGTATGAAAGCTTTGTGCTGATATTCATGCCCAAACTGATTTTGTTTCTGCAGGGAAGAAAAATCTGATATTTTGGTTTGAATTCTGTTAAACTTTACTTTAGGACTTGGGGAAGGAACTAGAGTCTGCTGATGGAGTTTGACAAGTTCAGTTTGATTAAAAATTAACATTAATTTGTGTCTCATGTAAAAGTGACTGCTCTCCATGCCAAATAAAAAAGCACTATCCTCGTGTAATATGTATCTATAACCTCCTCTCCACCGGATGTGTAATGTCTGTGAAGCGTAATACGCGGCTGGTAGCTGCCATTAAAGTCAACGGGACCGTTTCCACCGGGCGTGAAGCACCACGAATCAGAAATATTCAGCAGCTTTGTTGCTATTAGCTTTTTAGTTAATAATGAGGATTGTGCTGTAAAATAAAATTAAGTACTCAGAAAAAACGTTTTGTATTCTTTATCTTTCAGGTACTGACTAAAATGTTATTAGCTGTACCACTTTTCTAATTATTGAGAAAAATAACAATAAAGCTAAAACTGAATCCTCTTACTGCTTTTCTTTAGCTTACATGCTAGTAGCAGATGAGCTAGCGTTTATAGGAAGTTGGCTTAAAGTTTTGTATTTTTCATTGTTAAATAAGAAAAATCTTGGTAGAGTATATTCAATTCAATTGAGTTTATTTATATAGCGCCATTTCACAACAGATGTCATCTCAAGGCACTTTACAAAAAGAGTTATTACAATACAATGTTTAGTGTAGAAATTACAGAACCACAGAAGATTGCGTCGTGGAATTCTCAGCAATCCCTCATACTGAGCAAGCATGCAGCGACAGTGGGAAGGAAAAACTCCCTTTTAACAGGAAGAAACCTCCGGCAGAACCAGGCTCAGCACAAGCGGTTATCTGCCGCGACCGTCTGTGGCTTGGAGAATACATAACAGAGACACAGAAAGAGCAATAGAACTGATGCACAAGTTTGTTGCAGGACGTGGAGAATTTTCCGTCACTGCAATGCCATCTTAGTCAGGGTCGTCAAGCAGGGCTAATCCGGAGCACCTACTATAATAGAAAACAGGTTAGTGCTTGAATTGACAGCACATCATGCAGTTGGGGAGAAGTAGGAGAGAAAGTAGGAACAGACCCTAATAATGTCCTCCAACAGCCTAGCCTAAAGCAGCATAGCTACTAACATTAACCTGTCTCCTAGCTACTAGGAGACCTGGCTACCAACACTCTGTCTGAGTCCTCATGACCCGTGGACGGTGTAGGGCCGGTAACGGCCCCCGTCATGCCGGGGTCTTCTCGGAGTCGGGTTGTTTGAGAATGCAGCCCAAAGTGGGTGGTAAACTCCATCTAAGGCTAAATACCGGCACGAGACCGATAGTCGACAACTATCTTAAGGAAAAATAGACAGAACTGAGAGGACAGAGTTGAAGAGGGCGAGAAACGTTTAAGAGATAAACGGGTGGGGTCCGCACAGTCTGCCCGGGGGATTCAACCCGGCAGGTAATGGGCGGCCGCACTGTGCGGGAGGATCCCCTTGAGGGACCTCTCTCCGGCGCTGGCTGGCCCCTGTGGGGCGCATTTCTTCCGCGGCGGTAAGCCGCGACCGGCTCCGGATCTTTACCTGGCTTACATTAATCTATCTCTACCTAGCTACTCTACCTCTTCCTATCTCTTCCTAACTTTTGACACTCTGCCTGACTACTAACATTAACCTGTCTCTTCCTATCTACCTGTCTGACCTGACTCTAACTACCTATAAACATATCTCTAACTGTAAGCTTTGTCAAAGAGGAAAGTTTTTAGCCTAGTTTTAAAGATAGACAAATTGTCTGCTTCACGAACCAACCCTGGGAGCCGGTTCCATAGGAGGGGAGCCTGATAGCCGAAAGATCTGCCACCCATTCCAGTATCATTACAGTAGTTGACAAAAAATATTGATGACGTTTTGACTAAATCTTTTCCCTGTTTACTTGTTTACATGCTAACAATAACAGCAGAGAAGCTAACAGCTAATAGCTAAACTCTAACGGCTCTGTTAGTTAGAAGTGTAAAATGAAGAATGCTACAGTTTTTTTTTAATAAACAACTCTATGTTTCTTTACAGAAACATTATTCAACAGAAGTGTCCCTCCTCTCAAGAAAAGAAAAATCTTTAGTTGTTAGCCCCATTTCTCTAGAAGCTAGCATTAGCACTTGAGCGCAGCTAGCTGTTACAGAGAAGACAGAAAAACAGCAGCAAACATTTTTATAGTTTTTTTTATGAGGATGTAAACAAATATCTTGAAAACAGTCAAGCTTTGTTAAAGAGGAACAAACCTAAATATATTAGACATTACATTTCAAGTTGGTTCATTGGTGGAATACATAATGTTAGCATTAGCACTCAGCTAGCTGCAACCCTTATTGTAAATGGTAAATATTGCAACACATGTAATTCCAATAATTTCGAGACTAATAATTCTACGTTTACAGTCTATTTTAAACCTAGTAAACAAAAGAAAAAAAATTTAAAAAGAGGGGGAAAACCGCATCTCAGCAGCTAAATTTACGTGGCAGTTCTACATTTCACGCATACGCTTCAAAAAACGCGTCAAGCTCAGGAATTTAGTTCGAACAAGACAGGAAATCAGGCGTTCGACCAAAGTAAAATACCCAAAAGTTTCAAAACAAAGGAGACGTGGAGTTTTCCGATTTTCGTGATCTCCCGTAAACCGGCTGGGTGGAACGCTTTGGCGAGTTAATTGCGTCTTAAAAGCTCCCGGTGGGAAGAGACTCGCTGATGAATTTGCAACCAAAACGCGTCTATTACGTTACGCGCCGTTTACACGTCAGATGGAAAGCAGGGGTAAGAATTAAACTTAAATCCTGCAGAAACTTTCCAGAGTTAATTTTTCCGTCTTAAATTGACCAACAATCACTTGCAAAGAGCTCCACTGAAAGGCTTTTGGTACTGTAATTCTGTACTTGATCAGAATATAATAAATAATTTTATCACGATACATCAGCTGAGTGTCAGTTTATGAAATACGGGGAGTACTCAACTCTTTTACACTGTTCAGAGATATACTATGTTATTCAGTGTTCTATCATCAGAATGAGACAAACTCAAATAAACTAGCAAATAGCCTCTTGTAGAAAGTAAAATATAATTTAAACAAATCTAACTATACCTTTTGATATTTTTACACACTTGATAACATTTATTTACTGTTTTATTAATTAGTAAATACTTAAGTACCTAGTAAACTTGACAAAAAATCTCCAATAAAGTGAGTTAGAGAACCTAACCAAGAAGTCTAATTTATATCCCTTAGTTGCCACCACAGACATTTTCTTTTTGTTAAAAAAAAATCCTCTCCTTTTCTGAACAAGGCAGAAATATCAACATTTTGTATCTTTTGTTGGCTTAGTGTTTTGCTGTAAAAATGCCTCGCGACCGATTATTTCCATCGCCAAGCTTTGAAAGTAAATGTGAAAGCTGTTTCTTTCTATTTCATTCATTGCTACCTATCGCCGGCCCTTGTTTCTGTGCTCAGTTTTATTTGTTATCTAAGGTGCCACAATCTTCTTTTTTAAACTGATGTATTCCTTGATTGTGTGACAGATTACCCCTCGGCTGCCCCTTCAACGTCTGCCTGACAATATCATCTCCACTAGAGGTTCTTTGAGAGTAAAGTTAGATTTATAGATGGCTTCTGCTCTCCTTATGATATTAAACTGAGTGCTGTGTGTTTCTATGAGGGGATTATCAGCCAGGCTATACCCAAACAACCCTCACACTGTTTGGCCTGAAGCTTTAGTTTGGTCACAGTCTGACTTCCTGCTGACCTCAGCTCGCCTCCCTCCATGTTGCTTCGGCAGACTCACTTTGGAGCTCTTGCCTCTCCTTTTCCCCTCTGATTATAACATCAGCAAAAAGCTCACCCCCACACTCAGCTTTATTCACTCCTGTTAGGATAATCAAACAGACATCTTAGAGTCAACATAATCTAAAATTCTAGGGTTAAATAGGTAGACAAAACCAATTCACCAGTAATTCAGATGGCCTGATTAAAGTGGAAAAAGAAATATGATGAAGTGAAAACAAACAAAGAGGACTGGTGAGTAATCAGAATCCCTCACAGCCAGACTTGCTTGTCTGGCTGTGAGCTTGAGTTTTACCACCCAAAAGCTTTCTTAGTTTTTCTATTAACTATCAGCTAAAAGCCTGGCATATGTGAAAGAGATGTCCCAGGATTTTAGTTGATTATAATCACCTTGCTGGAACTCAAATCCTAATTTTCTGTTCCTCAAACTCAACATTTTTTAATTTATGCCAAAAAAAATGATAATTTTAATTCTCGCTCAGCTTTATGTAAGTAATTTAGTATTTTTTTGTATTATGGTAAATGGACTGGACTTATATAGCGCTTTTCTAGTCTTACTGACCACTCAAAGCGCTTTACATTGAAGCCGCATTCACCCAATCACACTCACATTCATACACCGATAGCCAACATGGCTCGGTAGGACAATGTAGAATTTGGGGGGTTAAGTGCCTTGCCCAGGGGCACATCGACATGTGACTGGAGGAAGCTGGAATCGAACCTACGACCCTCCGATTGCAAGCCAACTACTCTACCACTGAGCCACAGTCGCCCTATCAGTTCCTTTTTAGCCAAATAGCTTAAATGTACAGCTTTTTTTTACATCAACTTTAGAATAATAATGAACACAATTAATGTACCAACCTTACAAAGAAAAATACACATCTAACAATAATTGTTTTGTTGATTCATACTATATATAAATCACCAGTTTACAGTTTTAGCTAAATACCAATTATTGCTGAAACATTTTTCCTCAGGAACCACTACATATCAGATGACATTTTTAAACAGCAGTTGGTTAAAATAAGTTTACAAAGTAATCATATTGGCATAACAATCTCTTTATGTTGCAATTTTTAAAATGTATTTCAATGAGCTAACAATTTATAACAAGATAGCTTAGCACCTAATGTTGAAACATGGTTATCAGAGTTCAAGTTTTTACAACAGGACTGAGCTATTCACACACACACACACAATATATGCTATCAACCTGTTAGCTTCACCTAATTGTCCAGTTTCATTTTTTTAACAGCAACAATTCAGGAGTTTAAATATGACTAATCAAACTTCACGTGTTCACTTTTTACAAAGCAGTGTTTACATACAAGCTAAACAAAAAGTTAAGTTGTATACATACAACAAAACTACATTAGCGTAACTACATTAGCATATATGTTAACATTTGCTGACTATTAGCCTTTTGGCTTCCTCTAGCTGGTATGCAATGTTTCATGCTTTCTTTTAATAAAATGTTTAAAATATCCCTGATGGTGGAGCATGTTAACAAATCAGGGTTTAAAACTTACATTTTTTGGTAATTGCTAACATAAAAATATACTAACTGTATTAGCTACTTATTGGCTAGACCTAGCACAGCCTGTTGGAATATTTTGAACAGCAAGTTGATGTTTACTGATCGCAAATTTCATTACAAAGAGGTCAGTAATGAATGATAACATAAGAAATTATATATTTTCCTACTCTACACCAAGCTTTTAGAGAGCATTCTAACTAGACAATTGGGCTATTTCAGTTTTTAGCTTTTTAACTGGGCTGCAACTAACTCTTGCATCAGACAGCAGTTAGTTTATAACTAAATTGGCCGTTTTGAGCCAGGATGGACTTTTCTTTGGTCAGATATGGAATCATTTTGACTAAAATAAATACAGTGCAAACATCATTAGACCAGTTGGGGAAATTTTCATTCCTAAGAAGCAGAATAAAAAATAAATGACGAGATGCTTCTTGCAAATATCACTTTGGGAATCACTTTCTCAGAGCTAACTTTCTATTATCTTGTGGCAAATAGCTTCTTCCGTGGTAGTTTTGATTAACAATAATGGAACAAATCTGGTCTCTGTCACGAAAACCCGGCAAGAACATTATATCCAAGATCATTTTTAAAATGTATTCTTTGCAAAGCTATCCTTCATTTGTCAACACAAAGGACCAAAAGGTTAATTTTTTGACCTCAGGCACTTTTCATAAATTCATCTTAAAAATTGTGAGAAATCAAAAGAAAACTTTGAAAGTTAAAAAAGTCTGCTTGAATATCCAAACATCACTTCTGTCGTGTGTTTATCCATCAACATATGCAGTTTGTATCCGGCATTATTATCCGTACAACAGTGAGAGAAGAATGCAACAGAAGAGTCCCACAGGCAAAAAAAAAAACAGGCTGTTAGGAAATGACAAACAGCCTGAGACAAAAGAAGGAAGAGCTTAGGACTGAGACGGTGACAGAGGATGAGTGAGTCTCCGCCTATAAATAATTCTCTTTAATGCAGACAGCTGTTTATTATTCATTTGGAGTCCTTGTGACCTAGAAACTGCTCAGAGTGTGTGTGTGTGAAAGCATCTGGGGCGGAATATGAGTGTAGAGAAGAGGGGAAAGGAGAAGACGCCAACGAGTGGAAGTGGAAAAAAATGTCAAGAAGGAAGAGTGAAATATGAGCTGCATGATGATTAGATCAACTAATCAGGCTCGATCTTGAACATTTCCATCAGTGGGCCAATCAGAGCAAAGCTCTCGTCTCAAACAAGCACCTTTAGGGCTCAGCATATACAAGTGTTAAAGAAAGTTTATTATTTTATACCTCAGAGCAGATAAATTTCAATATAAATGTAGAGTTTATCTTAAAACCCATCGATGATGGAGAAAACCTTCTGTTTCACGTGTTAATGTCAACACATTTTTTTTTACAAAAAGTGACCCGTTAAGTCAGCCCTGTTCCTTCCCGACTCTCATTTTGATTCCCTGCATTAATCCAAAGGGGGCGATCTTACGATGTCTCAATTGAAAAACTAAGAGCCATTTGGTCTGGCAGCAGAGACAAGCTGCAGCTCAATAAAAGTGTTGCCAAGACAAATCAATCCCAACCTCCCATCCAGTACAGACTAACACCCCTACAGGGAGCAGAACCATGGTAACCAGGCAGCATCGTGCTGTCGTTATCTCGGCAGCAGCGGCGGGTGACCTGAAGGGGGTTGGGGGTAACGCAAAGACACAGGGACAGTTAATGTGAGCGAAACAGAATAGTGCTGATCCAAAGCTGCTGGCTGCAGAAACTACACAAATCCTACGGTGTGATGTCCATGCGAAGGAAACGGATAAACACACCACTACTGATCAAAACCAGAGACTACGTCAATTTTCTCCGAGCCACCACTGCGGAAGGAGCGTCGGAACATTTTGTAGTGTGGCTGCTACTGCTCATTAACAAAATTTAACAAGTAGAAAATGCTTGAAATAAAAGTTTGCTTGTCCCCAAGACTCTTAAGATTCGGTACTGATACAAAAGCACCCAGAGAGAAGATTAAGAGACACGGACATTTTGACCAAAGCCTGGATTCTCTGGAACCTCAAAGCGCAATGTATTCTAGTGTTACAGTACATGAGGAATCGACGGTAAATAGTACGTAAGGACAGTGGAGGGACAGTGACGTCCCCCTGAGTTAATGCTTCCTAGAACCACATATCTCTGTATATCTGCAGGTTGGGTATCTCCCAACAAGCTTTGCACAACTGGAGTCACATTTTTCTCTGTTCTTATTTGCAAATTTGCTCAGACAACGACAGATTAGAAGCAGAGTGTTGATTTTTAAGTTTTGCCACAGTTTCTCAGTCAGATTTTGACTATGTCATGATCTAAATCCTCGCAGTATAGTTATTAATCACTAATTACTTTGACGATTAGTCAACTAATCAGATCACGTTTGAAATGCATGTTATTGCGTATTACCTTGAGTGTTATGTGGTACCTAAAATTGTGATTTTATCTCATTTAACAGTTATGAACTTTAAAAAAAAAAGGGATACAGCCGACAAATGACTTATGCTAACGATAATAAAACTACCATCACCACTGTTAATGTTGCATCCATCCCGAAAGATCCTTCCTGCCCACAGACATTTAACATCTAAAGTCAGAGGAAACATCACATTATGACAAAAATAAGTATTTTAATGCAATAATAAAAAATAATAAGCAACAGTTTTTTGTTGCGACACCTGCACCTGGATGTCTTGTAAATAACAGCAGCGCTAACTGTCTGTTCTGTCCATAAACGGATCAGAACCAGAACTTCTAAGCAGCAGCTCGGGCCGTAGAGGACGTCATATGAGAGAATCTGGACATTTCCATCAATATATGATAACTCTGGATACCTCTGGGAAAAGGAAAAAAGCCGACATGTCGGGTGGAAAGGAGAAAATCGCTCTACTTTCAATGCTAACGTTAGCAGCTAACAAGCTAACTGGCTAACAGAGGCTACTGTCCGTGTTTGTCATCAGCCACAGCTGGCTTCCCCTTTAAGAAGCTCAAACATCACTGCTGTGGAAAGCTGCTTCTACTTTATGAATTTGCATTAAACATGCTTCTCTTTTTATTTATTAAAACTCTGTTAGAGCTACGTTGTCGGCTCACGGCTTTTAAAGCTTTTCTAAGATGCAGCTGAGACCGATTGCCCCAACTGCGCATGTTCGTGAGGGGCGGAAAGGGGGAGCAGATATAGGGACAGCGACCGTTTTCAGAGAAAAACAAAGCAATAACGTTGATTATAAAAAATTTTGTCGACAGTTTTGCTCATCTACGTTGTCGTGATGAATCGACGAAGCGTGGCAGCCCAACTACATTTCCATAAATAAATCCATAAATAGGAAGACTGATCAATGAGGACTTATGTTGAGGATCTCTTTTGGCAATCACCCACGGGTGATGTGAATCCCGCCTGCGTTTTCGCTTGATCTGACCTCTGCTTTTAGCGCAACCACGGCTTTCTGTTTCGCTTGAAACAACATCATTGTAGGCCTCCAGACTTGAACATTTTTATTATTGT
The DNA here is from genome assembly GCA_028564705.1 of Apricaphanius iberus. NCBI lineage: Eukaryota > Metazoa > Chordata > Actinopteri > Cyprinodontiformes > Aphaniidae > Apricaphanius > Apricaphanius iberus. The sequence continues at coordinate 4,029,042 of JAPXFQ010000683.1, forward strand.
TTTATGGTCCAGGGCTTTCTATTAAATTGGAATAAATGTCTCCGCAGCTGATTTATAGCCAGGACACTAGCGAATCGAACAGTTATCCACAGGCCTCATATGGGCTTTGAAAAATGATTTTGCCATCAGATTTTAAGTTTCTCTCTAAAACTCTTCATGTCTTCGAAGCTTTTATGTCGGGGATTTCACCTTATAACTCTCTTGGAAGTGTTTATTGCGTCTTCTTCCCTCTTCATTTGCTTTTTTCTTGCATGTGCACATGGACAGAGCAAGATGTCTAAAAATATCCTCCCAGAATTGCTACTTCTACTCCTAAATGAATGAATCAGAAACAGGCCCAAGCACCTGTTTGGACATGATTTTGCTTCCTTCAAATATATAATGTTTTATTATTATTTTTTGCTTGTATCATAGCTGAGTTTGTGTTCCCTCAATCAGTTTTACGATCTTCCAACTGTGAAATGGATCAGCTGCTTGTGAGGATTATAAACTGGCCCATCTCATTGACGGGTCAGAGGAGTAAGACAGTCGGAGACAGCTGCAGTGAGACAAAAAAAGACTCAAAATGGAAAAAGAATCTTCTCCCTTCGAGCCTCTTGCACACAAGTCCTCCAAGGGGTGATGTCACGTAACCAGCCAGTAAGCTCTAAGCTGCTGTCAGCTCTCCAACAGACTGTGGAGATGAAACGTCAGAGAGAAACCGACTACAGAGTCATTTTAGTCGAGTCATCAGTTCAGACCGAGAGCAAAGAACCAGAGAGTAAATAGGAGAGAGAGGACAGAGGAGGGCGATGATTCAACGCTTATGGCAGAGGCCGTTGCTTCTGTGCTTGGATTTTGCAGCCTGATTTACAGAGACAGAAATCTACACTGAGATTTAATGTGCCAAAAAAAACAAAAATGAGGCGGAATCTGGGAACGGATTAGGCGTGGATGTAAAAGTGGAACAACAGCAGATTCTATGGTGTCTCGCTAACAAGAATCCGTAACAAAGGTCAGGCGGTGTGAAAACTGCCAAGGTGTTGGGACATAAATAGGATGTTTGAGGAAACTACAGCAGCCATGTGGACACGGCGCCACCTATGATGCACCATGAGACATTTAAACCAGTGGCGTAACCAGAAATGCTTTTACAGCTGGGCCTATCGAAAAAAAGGGTGAGCCATATAAAAATGATTCAAATTAGGTTTATTTGTAAGTTTGACTGTTGCTCCAGCAGATATCTGTTGACATCAAGTTTGAAACAAACAGCTAAAAGCAAAGAACACTACAATTTGACGACTACATACTTGCTGACCTTGAGACCTCAGAATTAGGGAGACATTCAAAAGAGGCAAGATTGTTAAAAAATAGAAATAATCCATATATATATATATATATATATATATATATATATATATATATATATATATATACACACACTACCGTTCAAAAGTTTGGGGTCACATTGAAATGTCCTTATTTTTGAAGGAAAAGCACTGTACTTTTCAATGAAGATAACTTTAAACTAGTCTTAACTTTAAAGAAACACACGCTATACATTGCTAATGTGGTAAATGACTATTCTAGCTGCAAATGTCTGGTTTTTGGTGCAATATCTACATAGGTGTATAGAGGCCCATTTCCAGCAACTATCACTCCAGTGTTCTAATGGTACAATGTGTTTGCTCATTGGCTCAGAAGGCTAATTGATGATTAGAAAACCCTTGTGCAATCATGTTCACACATCTGAAAACAGTTTAGCTCGGTACAGAAGCTACAAAACTGACCTTCCTTTGAGCAGATTGAGTTTCTGGAGCATCACATTTGTGGGGTCAATTAAACGCTCAAAATGGCCAGAAAAAGAGAACTTTCATCTGAAACTCGACAGTCTATTCTTGTTCTTAGAAATGAAGGCTATTCCATGCGAGAAATTGCTAAGAAATTGAAGATTTCCTACAACGGTGTGTACTACTCCCTTCAGAGGACAGCACAAACAGGCTCTAACCAGAGTAGAAAAAGAAGTGGGAGGCCGCGTTGCACAACTGAGCAAGAAGATAAGTACATTAGAGTCTCTAGTTTGAGAAACAGACGCCTCACAGGTCCCCAACTGGCATCTTCATTAAATAGTACCCGCAAAACACCAGTGTCAACATCTACAGTGAAGAGGCGGCTGCGGGATTCTGGGCTTCAGGGCAGAGTGGCAAAGAAAAAGCCATATCTGAGACTGGCCAATAAAAGAAAAAGATTAAGATGGGCAAAAGAACACAGACATTGGACAGAGGAAGACTGGAAAAAAGTGCTGTGGACGGATGAATCCAAGTTTGAGGTGTTTGGATCACAAAGAAGAACGTTTGTGAGACGCAGAACAACTGAAAAGATGCTGGAAGAATGCCTGACGCCATCTGTTAAGCATGGTGGAGGTAATGTGATGGTCTGGGGTTGCTTTGGTGCTGGTAAGGTGGGAGATTTGTACAGGGTAAAAGGGATTCTGAATAAGGAAGGCTATCACTCCATTTTGCAACGCCATGCCATACCCAGTGGACAGCGCTTGATTGGAGCCAATTTCATCCTACAACAGGACAATGACCCAAAACACACCTCGAAATTGTGCAAGAACTATTTAGAGAAGAAGCAGGCAGCTGGTATTCTATCGGTAATGGAGTGGCCAGCGCAGTCACCAGATTTGAACCCCGTTGAGCTGTTGTGGGAGCAGCTTGACCGTATGGTACGCAAGAAGTGCCCATCCAACCAATCCAAATTGTGGGAGCTGCTTCTAGAAGCGTGGGGTGCAATTTCTCCAGATTACCTCAACAAATTAACAGCTAGAATGCCAAAGGTCTGCAATGCTGTAATTGCTGCAAATGGAGGATTCTTTGATGAAAGCAAAGTTTGATGTAAAAACAATCTTATTTCAAATAAAAATCATTATTTCTAACCTTGTCAATGTCTTGACTCTATTTTTTATTCATTTCACAACGTATGGTGGTGAATAAGTGTGACTTTTCATGGAAAACACAAAATTGTTTGGGTGACCCCAAACTTTTGAACGGTAGTGTATATTAGGGGTGTAAGGAAAAATCGATTCACGTCTGAATCTATCCAATCCAATCGATCCAAAATGTTTGAGAATCGATTCTCAAAAAAAAATGTTTTCTGAACCTTTTTACATTTTGGCTTCGCTTAGTGTTTGTCATGCAGCGGCCACCGTCGCATTGACAGGCCTGATGCCCCGTTGGCTAGCTAGCGCTAGGCTAAAAGTTCAGCATGAAAGACAAAAGAGAAATCCATCCCGCCCCGTCTTTGCTGAAGGTAAATGTTTGGGCCGTCTAAAAGGTCTGCTCCATGCTAATGACACCCTTGGATAAAGTTTTTTTAATTTGTATAAATCTGCAAGTATATAAAAGCGATCTTTCTTTATAAGCTACACATAAACATCCAGCAGTGCTGCACACCTGTGGCGCTTTCAAGGAAGTCCGAAATATATGCTGAGTTCAATAACGTTCGGACTTTTAACATTTCTAACAAAAACAATGAAACTAATAACATAAGCCATAAATTTCTGTTTAATGATGGTTGATAAGCAACATTTGATGCATACTAAATATTTTAAATGTATTTTCTACTACGTACCAAACAACAAACAAAATACATTTTTTTGTTTTTTTCTTCTAAAAATATATCAGCATTTTTTTTTTAGACTAGAAATTTAGTTTAAAAGGTCTTGGATGTCCAGTTGCAATTTCATGTCTTGTTTCTTTTGAACCAGTTCCCTTCTCTCAACATAGATTGTAAAATCCATTTTGTGTTGATGCCCTGTTACATTCATGGCTCACTTCATCACGGACACTTGGCAGATCAAGTTGTGGGTATTACAAACACAAATGATGAATGAAAGAGTATTGATTAAGAAAAAAAAAATTGATTTGAATCGAGAATCCCTTCTGAATCGAGAATCGTTTCTGAATCGAATCGTCACCCCAAGAATCGGAATCGAATTGAATCGCGAGATGTTGTAAGATTCCATATATATATATATATATATATATAAATATATAAAGAATACTTGAGAGTATTTATTTATTTTACAAAATAACACTCAGTAGCAATAATGTAAGTTAAGAACTTAAACGGTCGCTCTACTTTTTTGTGAAAAAAGGTTGCAATTAGGGCTAGGACGACGCTTCATCGTATTCCATTATGTAGACGCAAAAAAATGCGCTTCGATGCGTCATCACTTTTAAAACAAACACGGCGGAAGCAAGTAGTGTTAGCATGAGTGAGTCTGTCAAGTGTTATAGTCAACTCTCTGCTGTTCCCCACACTTGACAGGGGTGGACCCACAATGTGAGGGGTGTAACCTGGATTTACTCAGACGGAGCCTCTGAATCCTTTTCTTTTCTTTATTTGGAATTCATTTGGTGGTCAGGTAAAAAACCTTGGGAAACAACCCACATGACAGAATTAATACACATAATTTATAGTAGAAAATAAACACCCAGTAATCTCTACCTTAAACCTGCTTACAAAAACACAAGACTAAATACAAAGTGGTTATGTTAACTCATTTAAATTTACACATTCGATAACATTTCCACATAAACCTAACCCAACATTTACACAAAACCCTAACATATATACACATTCACAGTAGAAGCCCTGACTCACACCTTAGTGCAAACATTTAAAAGTCCAGGAACTTAAAACTGAACATGATCAAAGTCCATGTTAAAGTCCACAGCAGCCTAACAGTAGTTAACCAAAGATAATGTCTCTTACCGGCTGCCTCCTCACTTTTTACTTGTGGGTGCCGATACCAAGCAGATAGTATGAATGCACACCTTGCATTTTGAAATTACTGCAGCTGTTTGCTGGCTGTTAATTATGCCCTAGCCAGGTCCGTCAGGAAAAGTGCTCCGGGTGCAACAAGCAACATTAGTTCCGCCCTGGGCAACTGACATCTAGTAGTCAGCACAACAGAGTCAGTTGACTTAAATATCTCCATCAGAACTCGCAGTTCAAAAATTTTGAACTATTTTAAAATAAAAGGGAGCGATCTTGTCGTCTGCCGGCTTTGCAAAATGGAAACGTCTTATAAAAGCACGACGACATCCAGGAGCAGCTCCAGCAAATGTTTAAACACTGTAAGTTTTCAACGTTTTTACTAACGCTATGTATTTTACCGTATAAATCAGCCAAACACCCCCACCTAGAGGGCATATACTCGCACACAGCTGCGTCTGCTGTATGTTACTGCTTTCTGATTGGTTGGTTTTTATTTATGACCCGTGTTGGCAGAATGAGTCTGAATGCACACAGACTGATTATGAGCAAAAACCCAAAATGTGAGAGAGTAAAACATGTTTGTTAACAAAGGTAATGCACTAGCTACCCACTAAACGTAGCCGTCATTAATACAACATTGTTTAAGCGCTTAAAAGCAAACCCACAACCAACTCTTGATCGTCACGTTTAATAAACGCCTCATCCTCTTTGAATACTAGTTTTTACTTCATGATTCTCCCGTTTGTCGGATTCAAAGTTTCCATCTAAAAACTAGAAAAATGTTGAGCAGCATTTTATTGGAATGAACAGCGCCTCTCTTTCCCTGTTTAGCAAATCTTATGTCAGAACAAGAGAAAATGCAGCAAAAATAAATGTTTTTTGTGAATAACGAGCACTTTTTGCATAAAATGAATGTTAAATTTTGCTTGTTTATATTTTTGTGGTATTTTCTTTTTTCTCTCCTTTATTTATATGATTTCTGTGCACAACCTTTAACTTCTTGTTAAATGCAACCTCTAACATTACATTGTACTAATACTACAACTTTATTTTTTGGGATTTTTTTTTAAAACAATTAAAATGTATTTAAATGAAGAAATTTGTTTATTTTATGGAAATACATAAATGAATAAATAATAAATCAATGATAAATCAAATAATTGGGTAAATAATCAATAATCAAATCGAATAAAAATCTAATCGAAATGAAAAATTAATCATTAGATTAATCGATTACAAAAATAATTGTTTTGTCCAGCCCTAGTTGCAATGCTTTTATTTGCTTTCATATTAAATTATCACATTAACCTTAGCAAAATAAAATGATTTTAAATGTAATTTTACCAGATGAAAACTCTAAAATGTGACCAGCTCAGATTGGGTCACCACTACAAGAACACCTCTGCTTTTATTTTGCTGCTACAGTCCCACCCTGGGCCCTTTTAGCTCCTCTTTATTAACCTCCTGGATACGGCCCTGCTCAGCACTAGGAATACTTACTATTCATTCCAAAATCTCGTAGGAGTCTTAGGAGAGAGTGAGAAAGTTTTTATTTTCTTAGTTTGGTCGCAGTGCAAAGACTTCTGAAAACTCGCGGGTCGCTGCTGCGCCGTGCGTCACTGATTGTTTTCCTCATAGACACAAGAATCACGTAGGTGACCTATTTTTGTTTCAAAACGGCGAATTTCGCCAAATGTGATGGATTTTCACGTCCAGAATGAAGAAGCTGATCACGCATTTAAAATGTAACACGTTTTATTCTCGATCCCTCTCACTTTAGTAACAGGGAGTGTGCATGATATGCGACGCCGTCAAATATCGGGAGTAATTCGGGAGAATGGTTGCCCCGGGAGATTTTCGGCAGGGGCACTGAAATCCGGAGTTCTCACCGGAAAATCGGTAGGTTTGGCAAGCATGCTCCTGACTGAAGAGGTTGTTGCATTATTTTATGGATGCAACATTAACAGTGGTGACGGTAATTTTATTATCATTAGCATAAGTCATTTTTCTGCTGTATCCCGTTTTTTTATGGTTCATAACTGTTAAATGAGATATCAGCTTAAAAATCACTATTTTATGTACCACATAACACTCAAGATAATACGCAAATATTAGAGCAGCTGCTGTTGCAGTAACATGCATTTCATCCGTGATCCGATTAGTTGACTAATCGTCAAAGTAATTAGTGATTAGTCGATTATCAAAATAATCGTTTATTGCAGCCCTAATAACTTTACTGCAAGGATTTAGATAACGGCAGAGTCAAAATCTAACTGAGAAATTGTGGCAAAACTTAAAAATCAACACTCTGCTTCTAATCTGTCGGTGTCTGAGCAAATTTGCAAATAAGAACAGAGAAAAATGTGACTCTAGTTGTGCAATTGTGCGACTCATCATGTACAGTAAAACTAGAATACATTGCGCTTTGAGGTTAGGATTTGACTAAATGTGTAAAAAAAAAACGTACGCATATTTCTTCACAGAATCGTCTAAAAAAAAAAACTACTGAGACCATATTTTAAAAGATCTATTGAGACAGAATGTATAAACAATGTCCTACAATCCTCCCGTAGAAGAAAAAAGGCACTAAAGCTTTTGTATCCAGCTCAAACAAAGCGCCTGCCTAAAGAGATTTACCCAGCAGCCACGTTTCCAACAGAACCCATGTTAACACGCTCAGGCCTTTAACCAGCAATAAGACGAGGCAGCGTGATGATTCAGAGCAGAGATTTCAGCTAATCTAACCCCCCAGTGAAAACAGATGTGGCCAAAGTGCAGAAACAGACTCGCGATATAACAAAACTGCATATCCTCCAGGAATATTTGCACTTTTCACTCTGAAACTACCGACTGCCGTGGGTTTGCATGAGCCTGAAACTCCATACAAGGCTCCTCTTCAGAACCGTATCAAACATGAAAAATGAGTTATTACTCCTTCTACCTCTGCTGGGTTTGTTAGCTCGAACTGTACGCCTCCTCCTGATCTCTCCCAGCATGCATCAGTAAGAATCCTGCATTCTTGTGGTTAATAATGCCTCCACCAGATGGAAAGTAATCTTCCCGAACTAGAAAGCTGCTGAGGCGGTGATATCACTGAGGGAACATTTTCCATTTATACCCAAGAATTTGGTTCAGCAAAACATCAAGGCTCCCAACTTGACCAACAAAAATCTCCTTCCATGTTTGGGCAGAGGGCTTTTTGCAGAGCAGAACCTGGAGAAAAAGCTGTGCTGGCTGGTTTGCTGTGGACGCTTCATGCGTTACTTCGGAGACCTTAGATAAGTTAGAGCAAAACTCGATATATTTGAGTCCTTAAAGTAGATGAATAAAGATTTTCCCAGCTAAAAGGACGGGATGTTGGAAGGTTGCACCTCAAGTCTGTTGACAATGAAAGTAAGAAGTTTAGTGGCAAGAACGTGGGAATTAGCTTCCATGTCCACAAAAACAAAATGGTTTCACTTCTGTTTTGAGACATCGTATTTCAGGCGCCACAGATTGGATCCAGTCCAACTAGCTGTAAAGCAAAAGTCAAATGGTGATGACTTGTCATATGACGAGCAGGAAGCAGGATTTCCTGAATCGGAAGTTTTAAAAATCTCACTTCTGCCTGGCAGATGGCGGGAGGGGGGGGGGGGGGGGTGCGAACACACAATTAAACCTTGTTGAAGAATTGCCACCAACTATAATCCAGTTCTGACTGGCCTCATAAAATCAAAAGATTCTTGATTCCAACACTGTTTCATTCCACTTATTTAACCCTTAATAGTCCCTGGGGCGTTTTTTTGCGCAGGCGGGTGTCATTTTTAGAATAACTGTTGTTGTGCTAATGCAATTCTTACAGTTTTTTCCCAAGATGTACATTTTTGGAGGAGTTTGACAGAAATATATATATTTTTTCTCATACTAGATTTAAAACATTGTATATTCATTACAGTAACATAAAGATCCCTCTGACATTTTTTTGTGCCATTGACTCCCATTCAAACGACATTTTTCTAACAGACCTTAATATCCCCATTTTAAAAAAAAAATTACACACCAGTGTTTCTGCGGCTATGATAAACTGAAATTGTAGTTTTGACTTTTTTTCACCTGAATAATGGATTTCTTTATAAATGCTGGGGCATTGAATAAAGATGAATTTAAATTATTCACATTTTTGGGATCCTATGGGCCCTGAATTTATAATGTAATATGTATTTCTAAAAAATTATGGTTTGAGCGTTTTTTAGAGATGTCATACACTGGTGTCCATGTTTGGTTTAATAATTTTTGTGAATGTTGTTTCTACAGTCTGCATCAAAAAATCGGTCATTTTAAGAAGAGCAATATCCTAATAGACAATTTTATATGTCATTTTCCTGTTTTTTGGGGGGGTTTTTAGAGTGCAGATTTTCAAATAAAACCTGGTATTAAATGGCTTTCATCTCAAAAACAGGCATTTTTTTTTTAATGTTTCCAGAGGACTGAGGCTAAGGATGGCATTTGTGAAAAAAAATTGAGAGTAATTAAATATTATATGACTTTATTTGCACTTTTTTTCTCTTGGACATTTTTTGGATCCCGAGGATCCCAAGTGTAGCATTTATTTGAGGGACTACGAAGGGTTAAAGGCCAGACCCATGGACTACTTTAAATTTAATACTTTAATTTCGAACAAGTTGAAGAAAGAATAGAAAAATATTCCAAAAAGTTTGTTCCAGGACAGTTTGTCTAGAAATCTCTGCTGTTGTATTGTTGTTTTTAGAGATGTTCACACGTCATTTTCCTAACCTAAAGTCAAGAAGTCTTTTTAGTTCAAGTTCTCGCACTTAAAAACATGAGAGAGGCCTTTAATTTGCATCATAGGTATACGTCAACTATGACAATAACATACAGAAAATCACATAGTCGGATTTGTAAGGAATTTATTTTATAATTAAGGTGGAAAATACGTGTTTGGTCAATAACAAAAGTTCATCTCAATACTTTGTTATATTCCCTTTGTTGCCAATGCCAGAGGTCAAAGGTTCCTGTTAGTCCTCACCAGGTTTCCACACACTGTTGCTGCTATTTTGGCCGATTCCTTCATGCAGTCGCCGACCGTAACACGACTTCTTCCACAGATTTTCTATGCGGTTGAGATCTGGAGACTGGCTAGGCCACTCCAGGACCTTAAAATGCTTCTTAGCATTTGCCATGCTGAAAGTAGGCCTGTGCGGTACACCTGTTCATACCGAAAACCCGTGTTTATTTTCGTTATGAAGTTAATTTTCAATATACCCCTATACTGGTGAATAGCTCGGACAACTTCCGGAACGTTTTCACTGCTACGCACTCTTCACCACAGTGTAGAAAATATGTTTTTAACTAAGTGCAGCTGCTGGCAGGAGCGAAGGACACGATTCTGATGAAGTAATTCCAAAAAAGAGGAGCCTCGTCTATAGTTTAAAAAGTTTTTCAGCTTTAAAATGTCAGACGAGAACCGAACGGCTTACCTTTTACAAACGCTATTGAGAGTAACCAGTAGGGGGAAGTGTTGAGCGCTATTTTACCGTCTGTAAACGCGGTCAACGGCGGCAAAACCAGTAGGAAAGAAATCATTAATAGCGGTAAAGCTCTACAATCTTGTTTCTGGTGTCCTTTGACGGCTCTTTGGTCTTGGCCATAGTGGAGGTTGTGGATAGGTGTCTTTTATACTGGTAACCAGTTCAAACAGGAGCCATTAATACAGGTAACAAGTGGAGGACACAGGAGCCTCTTACAGAAGACGTTACAAGTCCGTGAGAGACAAAAATCTGGCTTGTTTCAAGGTGAACAAATACTTAATTTCCACCATAATCTGCAAATAAATTCTTTAAAAATTTGACCATGTGATTTTCTGTTTTTTGTTTTTGTTTCTCATTTTTCGTCTCATACTTGAGGTATACCTAGGATGGAAATTACAGGCCTCTCTAAACTTTTTAAGAGGGTGAAGTTGCACAGTTGGTGGCTCACTGTATGTAGGGTAATTCTAAGTAAATTCCAACTCTTTGAGGGTTCATGTCAAATCTCAAGACTTAGAAAAGTAATTCCAGGTCAAGCCTTAAGTTTTGGCTACAACATCCTGGACTCTATACATCCCGCTGTCTCGGAGCTAACAGGGCGTTGAAAAGCTACAGAGGTTATGGGGGAGTGATTGTGACCGGTGCGGCTGGTTACAGACGCGATCCAAAGAGACTCCTTCAAATAGATTTTACGACTTCTGATTACTTCAAATGGAGAAATGTTCCCTGATCTCAACACTTTGGCTGAAGTGGCGCTCGTAATTCCGGGTTCTAGTGTGGAAGATTCAGCCTCCGGAAGAACATATAAACCCCAACGAGAAGTAATCTGTCTGAGCCAAAACTCCAACACCTCATGACTAGAAACCTCTGCAACGAAATTCCACGTGGACCAGGAGGACGTTTTGAGACTGTGCGTTCGGGCGACAGCAGGTAAGATGTTTGTAGTTCTCTGTTCAGGCCAAGTACTTCTTTCTGCTAGTTTTGATTGAATATCAATCAAAATAAATTTAATAAAGTTCTATAGAGTGTATTTTATAGATCACATGTGTCAAACTCAAGGCCAGGGGGCCAAATCCGGCCGTCCGTGGCCAATTATGTGGCCCTCTAAGCTCTAGAGGACCCTATAGATAGAAAATGTAAGTACTGTTTTTGTGCAATCCCAATGCAGTTTTATTAGTAAAATAAAATCAGTGTTTCCTTGAACAGTCCTAAATCCCGTCATTATGTAAAGATGTTCACTATTATTTAATTTTTAGAAATACTTTTTGGAATGCAGAGGCTGAATTTAACGGTTTGTTGTAGTTTTATCAATACTTTCTACCACTTTGAGGATATTCATCAACTTGATGTGGCCTAAAATGGAAATGAGTTTGACACCGCTGAGGCTAAAAGTTTGGACACACCTTCTCATTCAATGAGTTTCCTTTATTTCCATGACTACATTGTAGATTCTCAATTAAGGGCATCAAAATTATCAATGAACACATGATGTATGGAATTACTGTATGTACTTAAACAAAAAGGCTGAAATAACTGAATGCATGTTATATTTTAGATTCCTCAAAGTAGCCGCCCTTGGCTCTAATTGCTGCTTTGCATTCTCTTGAGCTTCTAGTCACCAGAAATGGTTTTCCAACCGTCTTGAAGGAGTTCCCAGAGATGCTTAGTACTTGTTGGATCTTTTGCCTTCACTCTGAGGTTCTGCTCACCCCAAATCGTCTCTATTGGGTTCAGGTCTGGTGACTTTGGAGGCCAGGTTATTTCACACTTTTTTTGTAAAAGTACTACATGATTCCATATGTGTTCATTCATAGTTTTTATGCCTTCAGTGAGAATCTACAATGTAAATAGTCATGAAAATAAAGGAAACTCATTGAATGAGAAGGCGTGACCAAACTTTTGGTCTGTACTGTAGTTTATGACTGTATGTTTTGACCTAGTCGGTCAAAAAAAGATAAAAAAACGTAGAAAATGTCATGCATCCCTAAATTACACTATATGGTAATGTGAAAGAAATATAACGTACCTGGGGTCTCATTTATAAACGTTGCGTACGCACAAAACGGGGCCTGACACTGGCGTACGCCACTTTCAAAGCAAAAGTTGTGATTTATAAAAAACAGACTTGACGGGAAAATGTGCGCACCTGTACGCCAACTCTGACCCGTGCGTACGGACATTTTGGAGACGAGGGAATCGACGACGCAGTTGGTGAGGTGGTGAACTGCAGCCAGGCTGCATATTACTCCTCTCACACATATCATTTCATCTCACACCAAACATTAATTATGGATTCATGTTATTATAAACATCCAAACCAGCAATGATATCTATATTGTAGCTTCGCAGTGAGCCTGAAACTCAGATAAAAGGGCCGGGACTGTATGCCAATTAATAAATTGAATCATCTGTACCATATATCCTTGATTGGTCCGTTCATTGTGCGAAGGAATGACGCAATCAGTCTTATTGCTGCCAATAGAAATACCCCACATACTTTCAAGCGTAATATTTGAGATGGATGCACTGGCGATGCTGGAAGATTATGGAAATGGGAGGATTCCGGTCATTCAGGTCCAGCTGCAGGTGCTCACCACTCTGGGGTTTCATGGTTGTTACCAGCGGGAATTAGCCGACAGCTATGTGTCTGAGTGACATGATTCTTACTATTCTGCCCAAAGTTACTTTTTGTAAATAATGCCTTCAAATAAGTTTTATTTATTAACTAGGTCTAGGATATTACAGTCGTCCCTGAGTGCAATTACGCCTGTAGTCTTGGATGGGATCATTAAAATCACGTTTCCATATACTGTGGGGGAGCAGGCCGAAGTTAAGATGCAATTTGCAGCAATGTCCGGTTTCCCGAACATAATCGGCGCAAGTTTTTTTTCCCCCTCGACTTTGAGGTCCGACCACTTTTTTTTTAAGTACTGCAGACGCCACATGCTGCCACTCGCAGTTCTTCCTTTTATTTGTGACACCGCTGCTGTGTCCACCAAATAAAATGTCTCTTCTAGCCTCCACTTCACCCACTAGCACTTCAATCAACATCTCCGTAAAGTTTCTCTTCTTGTTTTTCTTTTGTTGTTGCCATATTTCCCCTCTTCTTCATATGCATCAATATTCATGTCCTGCTTTGCATTTACCTTTTATAGCCAGATTTGGGCGTGTTCAGGGCGGGATGTGAGCCAAATTCACGTGCGAAAACTTCCAAGAAGATCGTGATTTATAAAGGGGAAATTGCTTACACCTGTGCGTAGGCATGGTTTTATAAATCAGAAATCTTTTTGCCGTACGCAAACTTTTTGTTTTGGTCGTACGTACACTTTTAGTAGGGATTCTACGCAATGTTTTATAAATGAGACCCCTGGTCATGACGCAGCAGAATACTGTGACTGCCACTGCAATGATCCCAATATTCATACACAAGTCAGAATGGGAGATCAACAGACATGCTTCACAGATGTGACGTTTTCTTCCACAGAATCCAATAATTTTCTCACGTTTGGACCCGTGTAATATGCTTTCACTAAACCCCAGCATATAAAAGACAGGAAAGGTTTCAAATGAAGGCGGCTGGACTTTTCTTCTTGTCTTGAAAACTTTTCGTCTCTCATCCAAGAGGCTTCTTCAGAACGTTTTCAAGACAAGAGGAAAAGTCCAGCTGCCTTCATTTTAAACTTTTAAGACTCCTGTGTCCAGGCTGACTGAGAATCTGCATCAACGTAGCGTGAAAACAGCTTCGGTTTGGAGGACCACCGCTAATTCACAAATCATTTCAACTTCAGGGAGACATGTTCCTTTGTAATTTATTGGAATATTGACTAAAGTTTTTGTTCAAAGCTCGACGTTTTCTGCCCAGTCCGAGACCTAATTGCATTCCGTTTGTCCTGGACGGCATCAGACGTTGCCTTGTGGGGTAAAGCAGAATGTTGTAGAAGGACAGGACTGTCGAAACAGCCTCAGCTGCGGGTTCAGAATCTGTCACAGCAACTTAGTCAGCAGGACGAGTCTCTCTTTTGGTTGTTCTGGGACCTTAGGACACATCCCCATCGCTTCCTGAGCTCCTAATCAGCTCCCGAGGGATGCGGACCATGGTGTCTTTCTCCAAGAATGGAGGACTGGTTGACTCAGCAGGACAAACAGCTCATACAACGACGCAATTCATTGTTTCTATTAACGTGTTAGAGAGACACAGCATTGTTCCCGGGATTTTAGTGAACTTTCAGCATTCAGTCCTCTGCGGTTAACTGGTTGTTTTAAGAAAAACAAAACCAGAGAAGGTAGATTTATCTCAACAAAAAGCAAATATATAAAAACAGATGAGCCTGTTCAGATTCATCCAAAGGTAATAGACGGACAGCAGTGTGATTGGTTGTTGAATGACACGTGTGAAACCAGGAAATGGAAAACTTCAATGTCGATAAAAGCGTAATTATGAACAGCGCAAATAGCAGAAATAATGCATGATGACATCTTCCATGAGACTCACACTTCATACAACTTACACACAATAGCCTACTTACAGAGACGGTGAAGTTTAAAAAGGAAAAAACGTGAAATGCATCATATTACCCTGCCTAACGCCTGCTGGTAGCTGGGATAAGCTCCAGCACGCGACCCTGAATTGGATGAAAGCGGTATAGATGATGGATGGATGCATCATATTAAGGGAGTGATTGCAAGTGGGCTGGGATTACGAATAAGAAGAAAAGGGAGGCATGGGTGGAAATTAGCAGAAACATAAATGCATCTTATCCAGCGGTTTCTGGAACGTCAGAAGACTGAGAAGAGATGGTATTCTCTGCAGTCCCAGTGTCGGCTCGAGATCGCCGCTTATAAAAAGGATGCTGCTGTAACAAGTAGGCAATGTCCGTCATATAGGCATCCCTACATATGTCGCATAAATTAGAAGACGTTCACGTTTTCTTCATTGTGCACCCCCAGCTTACCTGCGATCGCCATGAAATTGGCTTTAATTCGATGCAGTTGCTGGATGTCTAATGGGAAATGGATGAATTTTTGGATATAGTGTGGTCGACAGAGCGCTTTAAGAGTTTGGTGGATTGATCGGCTGATAGAAAGTTGTGATATAACAAAGTAGTAAGCGTTGCAAAGCTGCAATTTCCCTGTGGCTAAATATCTTAGTGTCGCTAAACATTTAATTTCTGGACTGATCGGGTCGTTATACGTTTAGTTGGAGACGTGATTGCATCCTGCACCACATCTGTAATAAACGATTTAGTCGGTATTGTTTGGTCAATTCCGAATCATTTATAGTGTCCAACACATTGCGTCTGGCTGCAGCCATTTTGGGAGTCTTTGTGAATAGATCTTAGGGAGTTAGGAGTCCTCTTGACTTCTTTTAAGGACTCACAGACTTAGGAGCTACTTTTAGGCCTAAAAGTGGTTGTGAACTGCGAGTCCTAAATTTAAGAGTGACACGCCCCCATTTTTTAAGAGTTACTCCTAAATTCGGCAGTTACGACCTACTTTTAGCCCTAAGATTCTTTGTGAATACGGCACCAGATCTGGTCGTGTGGTGTCCAAGATGAAAAGGGAATTAGTGAGTCTGACTGTTTGTTTGTTTGTACTAACATTAGCTTATGAGCCAATGCAATCCTATGGAGTGGCTACGTAGCATCTAGCCTGTTATGCTACGTTGTATTGAATGGCACTGGTTGGTTTGATAGCCCTTTCTAAAACAATTGCATGTTATTGCTGAGTAGTTTTCCTACAGATGTGTTGACATAAAATAATTTGATCTTTGTCAGAAAAACAGAACTTTGTGATCTGCTTGTTTGCTCTGTTGTTGGAATGAATTGTGAATTATTGTGTAAACATGATCACGAATCAACTTCTTCAGAAAACGAATTGTCTACATTTATACTGATGTGTGATCCTGTGTGCAGCTATGCAGGCCAGGTTTATTGGTTGGACAACCTCCTGTTGACGACCTGAAGTATTCCAGTCTGGGACCTGAGAATGTCCCGTCTTCACCTTCTACTGCTCTGCTAGGAGGCTGTGGCGGTTTTCGTCCCCCACCCCATACTTTCTCTCTGACACACACATAATCACATGTAGGGCTTTCATATGCCTGTGGACATTAAAGACTTCGGCGTTGCGTTGGATAAATGGACTCATGGGAATGTTGCCCATTTTTGTTTGGACGTATTAAGAAGCTGCATAGCTTAATGAATGTGAAATGATCTGTTATTGATCAGATACTTAAAATTGTGGGCATGATTTGTGTTTTTTTTTTCTTTTGTTAATCACTATAATACATAGTACCTATCACCAAATATAATCTTTTATCAATGTGTTTTGATTACTGCACCCACACCTCCAATAGAAGAACTAGATCTCCTGATCCTAAAATTGGATTAGAATAAATGTAGGTTCTGTACTGCATGAAAGATTACTTTGTATGCTTGCTACACGAGGGTTTTAACAAGCGCAAACCGTTGATAAATCAGCCCCTATGAGTGTTTCTACGCATGTTCAGGAGTAAGCAGGGTTTTGTACTGATTAGGTCACCAACTGAGACATTTAATTGAAAGGAATCCCCTAGATCAGGGGTCTGCAACCTGTGTTGAATTTCTGTGATAGAATGACATTAAAATAACTATACTTCATCTGCTATTTAGGTTTAAAAGTATGTGCATTTTTACATAATTTTGCCACAAATGTCAAAAACTCAGAAGAAAATGAATCCGTCCTCTTTACGCTAACATTTCATGATTTTTTCTTTCTTTTACCTCAACCTAAAAACAGAAATAAAATAGTAACTATAGTACCTACCTAAAATAGTACCTATTTATGAATTAACACATGTTACTCCAGTAGATTATTATTTAAAAAAATCCAAAGTTAAGTTTTTTCTAAAGGTCATGTTACATTTGCGGCTCTGAATGAGTTTTATTTATCCGGATTAAGCACAAAAACGGCTCTTTGGATGGTACAGGTTGCAGACCCCTGCCCTAGATCCCCCAAAAATGGAGCCAGTGGTTTTGAACCCCGATGGCATTTGGTTACTGTTTCCAATATAGACATGCAGGTTTTCTTAGGTGAAACTATCACGTATGCTGTTAGTGGTGTCGGTTTTATTATGTGTTAATGCTCAGATCACTTCATTAATGTTCAAGTGAATGCAGATGCAGCGGAGGACCATGTTTAGGGTCTCATAGCCCAGCTTGGTCCGTTTCTGTGGCTGTGGAGCCTGGGTGACCTCCGGACCAATCCCATCTCAGGGCCCGGAACAACGAGAGAGAAAACAGAACTATGGAGAGAATAGAGACGTTTATCCAGGACCTGATGGTCCACAGAGGTGCATAAAAACACAAACCTCTGAGCTTTTTATGAGTCGACTCTTTTTAAAAAGTACATATCAAACTTTCCAGGCACTGCCAGATGGTGTCTCCGCCTGTGTGGTTATCTGTTCTCGCCTCGGGTATTAAGAGCTCCTACAGAAGCCACAGGAGACCCTCAGTGCAGCAAAGAAATGCCAAGCATCATTCCAACATTCCTGCTGCAGAATTTCCTTCAGACTCCCGCTCCACATTCTCCAATAAAACTCCCAGTTTCCAGTTTTTGGGAAGTATTTATATCTACGGCTGGACTTCAACCCCACAAATTACTGTTTAAACCGACACTCTCGCTTTCTTCAGATGACTGGACCCTCAACACTGAAAAAAGCGTATTCGGCTATAGTCAATGTGACGTAATATTTTACATAAATTCGGTGTTCATTTTTGAGTTAAGGATCGTAATGCAAAAATTTGGTGGCAAACAACTTGAAAATGTCCAACTAAGGGCAAAGTGATTTCCTTATAAGATCCAAAGTGCTGAAATTAAGTAGAACCAACCGGTATCCTGCAACCCTGAGTTTGGCCTCTGCTTTAACACACCTGAATCAAATAATCAGCTCATAAACACGGCTATGGACTCCTGACCTGCTTACTGAGACGGTTATTAAGCCATTTGATTCAGGATGTTGAGTTGCAATTCTGACCCTCATGGACTGGAATAGTAGACTCCTGATATAGATATTGTTCAGTCAGAGAATTGTTCAGCTCCAGCTGAAAATAACATGTTTGTGAGCTATTAAAAATGATCTTCCCTCAATAGTATTCCCCAAAATGTTTACAAAACAGTGTAATGTGTTTGGTTTTTTGATGTAGTTATATGAAAGCCACTATGTTGTTAAATTGTGACAGAACTTATATGAAAGTGAAAATTATTACATGCTGTGTATTGTATTTTCTAAACATTTCATATATTTAGCATGTATTTAAAAAAAAAAGTTAGAATGAAGCAAAATATTAAGTAGGAACATCTTGAATTGTTAAATTTGTATATATTTAGACAGAAAAGTAAAAACTAGAATATTAGAAAATATTGAGGTGATTTTCTGTAAGTTTTTAAGTTGGAGCAAAGTAGTTAAAATTGACTTAAAATTTCAACGTAATCAGAATGGAATTATAACTTTAATCAAACCTTATATTTCACTTTGAACAAACTTGATACGACTGTGTGTTACCAGTTGACTTGATTTCAGGGTTCCTACGCGAGTATGGAAAAGTATGGAATTAAATTTGATAAATTTCCAGGTCTGGAAAACTATGGAAAATGTAAACTATTGTATGGAAAAATATTCACGTTTCCAAGACTTTAACCACTGTTCTACAGTGGCGTTTCTTGGCGGAGGCCAGGCATCCTCACCTTTTCAGAATATAACTCATTTAATAAACCATTTTTTTCATCTCCTCCTCTTCTCTTCATTCATTATTGAGCGTTTTATAATGTGTAAAACGGCGCCCCTATAAAAGTTACGTGGTGAATGAGTGTTGAAAACATGGTACTGCGCTCTGTTGTCTGGTGAGGAGGCCAGGCTGAGTTGGCATCGCTTGATTTAAAAAAGAAAAGAAAGAGAGAACGATTAACCAATCAGGTGAGGCTATTGTCACGACACTGCCCCCCTGTGATTGGTCAGGACAGTGTCAATAGCCAAGGCTCTGGAGAAGCCATGAACTTGTTGGCCAATCACGTTACAGTACGTTATCATCAAAGTCAATGAAAGAAATAACGGAAGATGAGTGGATTTGTGTTGATATCTCGGTAAGCTAGTCAAAATATTAATTGTAATTATGGAGGGTGGAGATTTTGAGTGTTTCTCCTGGCTAGCCGCTAGCTGGTAGCGCTAATCTTCAGCGACTATTTCGCCGGCCCCGTCTCCTTTTTGAAGCAGCTGAAATCGTCAGGAACGTTTTTGGTGACAACAACATATTCTGAGTCATCTGAACAAATGATCAGTTCCATAATTTCTTGACGTGACGCATAGGTTTATTGAAATTTCAGCCTGGAAATTTAGGTCTGGAAAAACCCCACCCACTTGAAGGGAAAAGACAAATAGGTGGAGCGGTTAGTGCTTCGTTTGTGCAGGTAAAATTATCGTTTGTGCTGCTTTGGTTTGTGAGATATACACTTGAAAATGCTTTTCAAATAACTGTGTGCCTTTTGTGTGTAAAGGTCTTCAATAAAGTTTTGCAAATAGAACGTTATGTCTCCCTGTTTTTTAAATTATCAAAATTAAATGTAAGCCTACAAAAATCATAAATTTTACTGTCATTTATGTTACTTTCATAAATTCAAGATTCCAGTTTATTTTTCAAAAGCAAAAAACCTTCATGAACATCTCCAGGATACGAATGACAAAAGCTAGCCTTGGTTCCTGAACAGCTGTCTTAACCACCGTCCCACACTCACCCGTGCAGTAACTATCAGTCCTAGAAACAACTTCATGCAAGATTTTTGTATTTAAAAGAATACTTTACTTTGTATTTCCATCATTTTTACATCAAAACGATAATTTTACCTGCACAAATCAGGACAAACGAAGCACTGAAAAAGTATGTATTACCGTTTTGGAGCTGTCTGGGGGGACGGTGACGTCATCACACAAAAATGAAACTTTTAATATCTCAGAAACCAAAGCAGCACAAATTTGGACAAACGGAGCACTAACCGCTCCACCCTCCACCTATTTGCCTTTACTCTTCAAGTGGGTGGGGGCACAGCTTCACTGAGGTTCATTCATGGCCTAAAATAAAACAATCGTTTGGACTTCCAGCAGGTTTTATTATTTTAATTGCACATTTTTTCAGCCTGATTAATGGATCTAAGTGTGTTTAGTTAAGTTTACAAGCATTTCCAAAGAAATTTCTGAACAATATAATAAAAAGGGGAGCTCTAGAGTTTCACTTTTCAGTAAAGCTTTAGTTACGAATCGTTTCTGATGATTTATGATATTTTGTTCTGTAAAATTATTCCATTTGTAAACACAAATTTATTTCATGGGATTCGAAAACCCTAAAAAAAAACGTATTCTGGTCAAACTATTGTTTTAAAAAATTCAAGTGAGTTTCAAGATTCGTGATAAAAAACGTAATTTTTGAATTCTTTGTTCCCTTTTTTGATAGCTATTTAATCTAAATTGTTTTTATAAACTTTTTCATGAATTCTGTGCAGCTGCTTTGCTTCCTGAGTCAAACATTTTTGTTCCTTTCCTTTCCTGTCACCCTGTGGCTCTGAATCGTCGCGTCTTGAAGCCGCAAACAGAGACCCCTGTGTGCCAGAGGCTGAGCTAAAAACAAAAAGACAGAATTTCAAAGGGGAACACACACACAGACCCCCTTATGAGTGCTGATGGAGCCCCTTCCTCACAGAGTGGGTCAGGGCTGGCCGGCAGCCAGAGAACCCCCTTCTTTTTCCTCCGTAGCCCGAACATCAGAACGCTGAACACAAGCACTCACTCATGCCCACACACAGTTTGCGCTTCACACCGGGGCTGAATGTGAAGTAGGTCACATGACGTTCACACAATCAAGCAAATTACAGCAGATAAAAAAAGATGGCGGTGTCCACGTCTAACCGTATGGGGCCAAAGATATGCAAAAAGAGATCCATATAAACTTAACAGACGTGACTAGTAGGCATTTAAAACACAAAGTCGTACGTAAGATATGAGAAATTAATAAATATGAATTTATATATAATTATAACCTATACATTTTTGGATGGGGGTTTCTATTGCTACTCTCCAGACATTTGCTGTATGTCTTCCCCCATGTACCTCCACCATTTTTCTTTTCAGTTTCCTGTTCATTAAAGGGTGGAGCCAAAAAATCTTAAAGGCACAGTGAGTAATTTTCCGCCAGTAGGGGGCAGTGCATACCTAAATTATCACAAGCATGCGGTATCTGTGTCTTCGAGTAAGAAACTCAACAACGGAGGTCCAACTAGAGCTGTTGTCAAAACGCTCAATTCCCTAAGAATTATCCATTAGCAGCAACATGACGAGAACATCAGTCTCTCTTTCATCGCTTGGAACTAGCGAAGAGGTAAAAATGTATTTATGGAGAAACTTTTTAGCATTTTGAGGGGAAATAAATGTCCCTCCGGGCTCTTGTAGAAGTAAAGATGTCATCCAATATGGCTTTCCCTTGAAAAGAGGACCCACGCCTATGGATTTTAAAACTGATTTTTAAAGTCGTATTTTACAATATCGCCAATATTTTGAAATTCATGTGCTTTACGTAATTATTATTACATAATATTTTAATGGCTATTTTCAAAGATGTACTGCAAAAACTACACACTGTCACTTTAAAGAGGGTTTTTTTTCCCGTATACATTTTTTTATATCAATACTAATTAAATGTTTATTTTAGGTTAACCAAAATCGCAATTTAATCAGTATTTAATCAGTTGACCTTTTATTTAAACCTTTACCAATTTATAGTTTAAATATTCTGCTTATAAATCTACTATCTTCCTTGGGTGTTATTTACAAATTTTCTTCTTTTACCTTTGAATCTAATTATGTTTTCAAACAACTACTTTGCCAGTAGTACAAAAAAATAATTCCTTCACTTTCTCGATAACATTATTTTTACAAAAGCCATTTTGTTTCATTTCTCAAGGGAAATTTATACAAATTTATTCATTATTATTAAAAATATCGAACCAACTATTACACGTATAAAACATTTCTTTTTTAACCGATAGGTTTTGATTGCTGCTCTGTTTAATCATTGGCTGCTAGCATGTTTCCATAACAATGAACTTGCAATAATAATTAAAAAAATATCCAAAACTCGATATATCCGTTTTTGAAAATATGTGACCGAACACACGAAGTTGGAAAATAAACCAAAACTAAACACTCAAACACTAAAAAAAATTCGCTGAACTAAGCGTTAGTGTACCCCAAGGGTTAGTACTTGGCGCCTTTCAGTTTCCTTTAGAACCAGGACGTATATCACTGAACTCAGTCTCATTCATATTTTCCTTACAACCACTTTGAAAAGTCATGGCCAATTACTCTTTTTTTTCATCCAAATGCTGTTTCTAAACTGTATGCGTTCACTGAACTAAACAAATCATCAGAACATCTTTATGAACTGTGATATAGCTCAATATCTCTTATGCAAATATTAATTATGTAAAACACTGCTTGCCTCCAGCACCGTTTGCAGAAACACACAGGATTGTCTCTTCAGAGACGTTGTGAACATTCTGACCTAACCTTCACCATATTAATGAGACTTCCTGTGCTTTCCCTCCTCCTGTGAATCCACTCGCTGAAACGATGAAACGCTCCAGTCAGCCATTACAGTCCACAAACACACACTCGTAGGGGGGAGTTTCCAGAGCGCACAAACATTCTTCAGTGCACTATACACCATACACCATGCGCTAAACACAAAGAATGAACACAAAATTATTGGTTCAAATTACATGTGTGAGATGATTAGTATTAAACTGTAAAACCTGATGAATTTGGCTTCAGCAACAAAAGGGTACCATTTAAAGTGTTTGTGCATTCCAGCTTGACTATTTGATTGGTGTGATTTGTCAGAACGAAATGTCTGGTATTCTGTGGGAAAACGCACAGCAGAGCGAGCGACTAATGGGAATTTAAGAGCTGGATACCAAAGTCTAAATGGAGTGATGGCGCTGTTTGTCCAAAGACAACTTTAATGTGGATGGAGAAAAAGGAGTGCTGGGCTGAGAGGTTCGTTTTCTAACTGAAAATCTTGATTTAAAAAAAGCTCTGTGTAGAAGGGGACCGGCCGATGCAGCAAAACTAAAGCTTACCCCATGAATAGGAAACAACAAAGCTTAAACCAAAAGCACATCACAAAAAGACGATTCCTCTTTGTGGAAAATTCACTTCTGGCTGGAGGACAACCAGACTGCGCTGACCACCAGTTATTATCACTCAGTTGTCTACAGATTTCACTAAAAGCTGGGAAAATAAAAAGTAGTCAGCATGATTAACAGGTGAAAAATTAAACAAAAGATGGACAGTGATGGGAAATTCAATAAATTTCCAGCTGATGAAATACACCAAAGGCAATGGGGAGCATAAGTCTCCTCCCCTTCCGGTCGGCCCGTGAATCCCCAAACAGAAAAAATTATGAATGGATTTCAATGGAGCAATAAAAGTTATTTTCTGGTCCGCTTTGTCTTACGTCCTGAATCACACATATGTTGTACTTCGATTTAAATGATAACTGATGATGTAGATTTCGACTGTTTGTCAAGGGATTTGAAATTGATTTGATTGTAAAACTTCGCACTTAAAATGCCTATAAATCAGAAGTCAGAAGTCGCATGTATGACGTCACGCGGTAGCGCGAGCTAGCACTAGCTATAGCACGTAAAACACTCACCTAGAGCTTGTAGAGCTTCTCCTCCATGCTGGCTCACGCTCCACCGACTTTCTCCCCCAGCATAGCTGCTACTTTCCACATGGTCAGATTTATAGAGGTTTTCTCCGTGTTTAATGCGCCTATTATCGTCCTGGAGGCTACGACCCTTGCTCTCCTTCTTCTTCTGCAGTTGTGGTCCGCTAAACCTAAACCTTACACAAAACTTAAAGTAACTTTTGCACTAGCTTGCAATAGCTTTGCACTAAATACAGCTAGCTTTGTCTTAAAACACCTAGCTCTTTGTTAAATACAGTTAGCTTTGCGCTAAATACAGCTAGCTTTGTCTTAAATACACCTAGCTCTGTGTTAAATACAGCTAGCTTTGCGCTAAATACAGCTAGCTTTGTGTTAAATACACCTAGCTCTGCGGTAAATACAGCTAGCTTTGTCTTAAATACACCTAGCTCTGTGTTAAATACAGCTAGCTTTGTGCTAAATACAGCTAGCTTTGTGTTAAATACACCTAGCTCTGCGGTTAATACAGCTAGCTTTGCATTAAATATATCTTGCTCTGCACTAAATACACCTAGCTATCTTTGCGCTAAATACAGCAAGTTTTGCACTAAATAAAGTTAGCTTTGCTGTACATCTTTTCCAATCATCTGCACAAAGATTATCTAAATTTGTAATACATTACTAAGTTTCATTTTGTTGGTGGAATTGTTCAACTGTGGCAGCACTGCTCAGGATTACAGGTGTAGTAGAAGCTCTTTTTGCCGACCTGTGTTGTGCGAATGCCAGCTATGACGGGATCAAAACCTTAGCATTTAACGTTTGTATATGATCAACTGCATTGTATTATATCGAAGTATAAACTACCCAACGCAAGATGCTCATACACAGACCACTAAATGAAGCTTGTCCCACATTAAAACCGACTTGATTACTTTTATATGTAAAAGAAATGAATGCTTTCACCATATTTCAAATTTTTGGGTCCAAATGGTGCTTCCTTGAAAAATGACTCATCACTTTTTCCACAATAATAACTCCAGTGTGATGTGGAATGACGACCACCATACTGGTGAGTGGTAAGCTCATCAGGCTCCAGATAAATGAATATTTTGGTCAATATGACCCACTCTGAGAAGTTATTTGTGTCTGAAGTGGTTCAGACGTAAATCCACATAAGTGCAGCAATAAGGAGCTGCTGTGTGGGAGGAAGGTACATAATGAAACAGCAGAGTCCAAATGCATAGGGAGGTTATTTTTAATGGATGACCGTCACTCCACATTCACCCTCCTACTGCTTTGTAGAGTTCTTCTGCTTAATGGAGAATTGTTGCTTTCATCCGTCGTTGTTTCTCTAAAAGGATGAAAGATTTCGTCATGAATTCTGATGTATCAAACTTTAAAACCCCCCGCAGCATGCAGTTTGGTTTCGAAACAACGTGGAAGCAATGTTTGGTTTGTGGGTGGATTTAATAAACTGGGGAATGTGGCTCGGTATGATACTCTACCTACTGTTATTTACCTAAATAAGTTGTAAACAAAACCCACAAGAATGTGCTAACTTTTACTGAAAACAGTAAGATGGACGAGAGACAGTCGCCAAAACCTTCTGTACCTTTTCTTCAGCTGCTGAGACCTTGGACATAAATGTTTCCATGTATAACTGAAATTGATGAGAGGGTGCACTGAACTGGGAAGGGCTGACATGAAGGCAGAGTTATGAACAGGTTTGAGGTCCATCAGAAGGGAAGTTCAGCGTCTCCGTCCGCCTCCGTCTCCTGTCGGACGACCGTGAAACTCTGGTAGCTGTTGGGTAGTTTTTCTCGAGGTGACGTAAACGATGAAGGGCTGTAATTAACTGGCAAACGGAGGCTCTCTGACACTCGGCTCACAGTGGAGGCTGCCACACTTCACAACATCCTCTCTCCAATTACCGAAGCCAGCTGTAAGCCTCCGCCTTTAGACGGCTGTTTGTTCCACCTATGATATGTGTGGATGTAAGGTTGTCACCGTTATATGTGGCACCTGTTGGGGATTCACACAACTCCAGAGAGCAACGAGATCCATGCCTGCGTTACTGGCTGTTGTACTCTGTTTTAGAGGTATAGGGCAGTGGTATAAGCTTTACCAATAAAGTAGATTTCTATCACCAAACTCTTATTTTTCAGCCATTCTTTTACAGATTTGCTAATATGTTTGGGATGATTATCTCATTGATGACCCAGTTTGGACCAAGCTTCAGTTGGTACACTGAAGTTACCAATTATTTGACTCAGAGATATGTTGCAGTACAAAGAAAACGCCATTACTCGTCGAGGACGGACAAGGACACAAGGACAGACGGAGTACAGCCCAATTTTCCAACTATCCGTCTCAACAACAGCCAGAGATCGTTTCACCAGAGCGGTGCTCTATAGTCGCTGTAATCAGCAGTCAATGCATCATTTGAGCACAACATGCTTTATATTGAAAGGACAGTTTATCTAATATGGTCTTCTGGCGATTTTGACCACAAGGAGGTGTAGAGAATAGGAAGAATGAACGCTGTATGTGGTGACATGCGATTTTGGGTATTCTATGAGCTTTACCTCTGGTAAAAAGCGTTCCAGTTCAACTTAGGTTCCCTACAACCCTGGTCTTTCTCTGGCATTATGTAGCTGAAATCTCCAGATTGTCACCGATGTTGGTCAGTTAATCAATACTTTTGATCAGCAGCACCTGCTTGCTCTTTACTTACTGTAGAAGCAGTATGGATTGGCTTATTTACTTCTTTTACATCGATGTACAGGGTTTTCCCTAGGTCACAAAAGGTCAGTGGTGGTATCCATTGGTGGTATTTACAGCACAGAGCCATTGTGGTTCAAAACCACTGGCTCTGGGTTTTTTAGATCTGGGGAAAATAAAGAGATTTTAGACTAAATGCTCAAAATAAACAGCAGATTCATTCTAACTTATTAATGAACTCTTTGAAAATGTATTAAAAGGGTGATAAACATCAGCATATTACCAGTTATTCTTGTGCACCTTTGTTTAATTGCTTAATTAGGCTATCAAAGTTGCACAGGTTGACTTATACTTAATGTTTAATGTAAATATCACTTTACTCCCTTACAGTTAAGTGCCAAAAGTTGTTAATAACTGATTATTTCAACCATGTTCAAGTGTTACCAAGGCTACCAAATTAGGGAGCAATGAACGCACACGGCAAGCAATGCGATGTAGAGTGAGTAAGCTTATTTGTTTTACGCGCATCAGAACGATTGTTGCGGCTGAGGGCCCTGTTCCACCGGGCTAGACTAGACGAAATTATCTATAATATAAATTATCGTGGGTCAAAGACGCTGGTTGGTGAATTGCGTGCGTTTATTTGTGGTATTTTCAAAGATTGGATGGCAAAATGAGTGACCGGGATTTAAACTGTGCCTTTTGTTTTGCATATGACCAGTTATATTCCGATCTACCATTTCACTTCACAACTGCTGCCATACTGTTTAAACACCCTAGACCTACTTCACTATGACGCTCATCGCTTTCTTGACTTTCCTTGTAAGTTCTGACAAACGAAAAATCTCATTTCTGAGTGAAAACATTACAATTCAACTAGCCTACGCAACGAATTGCATGTCTAGCTTTCACCTGTGTGGGTTCTCCTCCTGTCACAGTCTCTTACCAAAAAAATCTGTATTGTTTGCCACACCTGCAAGACGTAGGCTATGGAGCTCCAGGAGATTACGTCATACTGGCAAGAAAATGTAAAAAAGCTACAATAGCTAACCGGGTATTCAACAGTTTTCCAGCTTTGTGAAATGGTTGACTCGTGTTGTGCCCCTGGGTTCACAAACCGAGGTCAAGTTAATGACAGAGTCTTTTATCGCGTTCAAAAAGATCCAGCTCTGAGGGAAAAATGTATTTCTGCGATAAAACAAGCTCAGAGTGCGATAAAGAAAACCTAGCGTTGAAATCCGGCTTGTGTAGGGACCAATTCATTTCAGCTAACTTCACCTGAACACGTAATGTAAAGTTAACGTTTACATTAGTATTTCTAATGATTGTAATCAAAATGTCTCCACAGTTTTGATGATAATGGTTTACGAACGCTGAAAAGTTATCCGTGGCAGTGTAACAGAAAAGGTGGAACAGTAAGCTAAAACGATATTTTGCTTATATTAAGATTCTTTGCGGACTTCCTACAGTTGTTTTGGCATTGATTTTTCTGCCGTGTTGCTCGCATAGCGGCAAGTAAACATCACGTAAAACTTTGCAGAATCATAATCTTTGTGATGTCTGCATGCTGCTGTTTACATGTCTTGTGATCACAGTGAGGAAAAGACGAAGTGTAATTGATTTTTTCGAAGGAACGATTGGTTAATAGTCCAATTTTGGCAAACCTATAAAGCAGATGGACACAACCTAACTGCCTTTTGCTCCACCTACCCTCAGTGTGCAATCGTTGGTAGAAAATTCCAGATCTTGATCTCGATAACAAACCCCGATTGTGTCCATTGATATCCTCCAGGCTTTTATAAGGACAAGGGAAAATTAATCACGACATTGTAAATTTCAGGGCATCTCAGGTCTGGTAAAAGGTCCGCTACGACAGCTTCTGAAGTTTTAAAAAGTATCCAAACAGCACGGTAATGGTTGGAGATGTTCAAACTGTTTAATTTCCCAGTATAGACAATAATATCTTCCATTTTAAAACGGGAAGCAATATCGAACGGAGTAAAATCACAGGTAAGCCCAACGCCAGAATGGAGCTAATGGATATGCTGCGGTGTAGAGGAGACACACCTGTTATTTCACTGAGACCTTTCTGTGGAGAACTGTTCTCCTGGGTGGGGCGCCATTACTGTTGCTGCATTTGTCTGGAGTGACAGCAGCTAAATCCTGACCGCTGAGCGCACCGACCCGACAGACAGCGCTGAAAGTATTTATTTATCTATATATAAACATGTATACCCATCATAAGCTGGTGGTGGAGTGCGGGGGCTGCCACTGAGCTCCCTCTGTATGAGAAACCCTGTAGTTTTTAAACAGTAATAGCATTCCTTGTCCTTTTTAAAAAGGCGATCCATGAAACAGTTGATGAAAAAGTTGTCGCAGCTTTTTGATTTTACTTAAACATCATGCGGTGGGAACTTCGTAGCTCCGTATGAGCCCTTTCTGCATCCCAGCATCAGCTGCAGTTCAGTTCCAATAAAGAGTTTTTATAGAACGATGCTGGAATCTATTCAGCATCTTTTGAATACAGAAACACCCACACACACACCTCTGCATGACAAGGCAACCAGGAGTTTAGAGCTTTTGTATAGGTAGAGGGCTTTTAATCTATACTTTTCCTCTCCTTTTAGTTTAGTTGTCTTCATGTGTCTATATTCATACATAAATAAATACTTTTTATAATAGAATATATTCTCAAAAACCCAGCAATGGAAAACAGTCCGGCAGAGAAAAAACAAATGTAGCCTATTAATATCAACTATTTCTGTAATAAAATACATTTTTGGATCCAAACTGAGTCAAAAAAGACATTTTTGATGAATACATTGGATAAATTGCACATATTTATCCCATAAATTGCTGGTGTACTGTTTTCATAAGCGTGTCCCTACAAAATCAACCTAAATCAGTCTCCACAACTAGTAAAAATGCCAACTTTACCCCAAAATGTAGCTAAAGCGACTGATAACTCCTATAATGCTGACAGCCTCCAGTTTCTTTCAATGTACCCTCAAAAATAAATCAAGATGGTATCCAAAAAATAAACCATCACCTGTTTTGTCAAACAAAGTGACTAAATTAAACCTGAAAACGGCGTCAACAACAACCGATAGCTGCTCATCTATGGGATTTGATTTGTGTCAATAAAAACAACCAAAAAGTACAGTCTCACACAAAATATAACACAATAACGCAACCAAATAGAACATTTCAGAAGCAAAAATGTGAATTACAGAAAGAAAAATATTCAATCGAAAACATAACCAAATCACTCAAACACAAAACAAACAAATTTAAATTTAAAAACCAAAAATATATTTTTACTTTGCAGTTGTTAATATTTAATTCCTTTAATGCAACTTTTTGGTTCTCATTTAATTCTGCACCATTTAGGCTTTTATTCTGAAGAGTATGTTTTGGTTCTGCCGACAGGCTTTGCACTTTTTTATTATAGATTTTAACAGATAGGAACAGAGAAATACATATATACAACAAAACTATTTGCCAGGGGTACAAGTAACAAAATACATCATCAGATCATATATCAGAAAATCACTAGTTACATAGGAATTTATCCAGGATAGATTTTGTTTTAACAGCCTTTGATTGTACAAGATCGTCAATGGTGGTTCTGTAATGAGATAGTTCTTGTAACAAAAGAGTAAATAATGGTTTGCTGTCAGACCATTTCCTCTTGTGAATATGAAATTTTCCTAAAAATAAAACAAGTTGTACAAAGAAAATCAAGTCCTTTTCCAACTTACTGTCCATAAAGTAAAGAAGAACATCGTTCTCTTGTATAGATATTGACTGACCAGTTTTCCTTTCAATAAAGTTTTGAACATTTATCCAGAACATTGTAGAAAAAGTACAATGAAAAAACAAATGTCAATAGTTTCTTCAACTAATCCACAAAAAATGCATGAGTACTCAATGTCAATCTTAAATCTTTCTAGCGTCTTTTTTGCAGGATATTTTCTGTGTATAATTTTGAAAGACTCTTCTTTAATTTTATTGCTAAGACAGAATTTGTTACCACAATTTTTTCCAATTGAGATCCTTACAAAGAATTGACCAATGAATTTTTGTATAAGGAACAGTTACATTTATCTAAAGATTTCTTATGAATTTATTTGAGCATTTGTTTTTTGATATATCTACACTTCCCAAAAATATATTAACAGGAACTGACAAAAAATAACTCTGTTCTAGATCCAATAAGAAGCTGAAGAACATTCTTTGGGATAGCAGAAATAACAATATTATATTCTTTTGAAGTTACTACAATATCAAACTTAGAAATAAATTTTTCGAAAGACAACAATTCACCATTAGGAGTCATGAGTTGGGAAACCAAAACAATACCATTACTAACCCAGTCTTTATTATACAAGGATCTGTTTTTATATCGAATACTCCTGTTATTCCATATGAAATAATTTGTAGGTGAGAAATTATGTTTGTATAACAGCTTCCATGACAGTAAAGCTTGCTTGTGGAAATTAGCTAATTTAACAGGCAATTTATCAGGGTTATAATCACATTTCAGGCTTTGCACTTTTGCTCCTCAGGATTTTGCTTCTGCTCCAAGTTTGTGCTTTTTCAAAGTATCAGTGGGCGGGGCTTAGCAGAGCATCGATCTCATTGGTTATCACGGTTTGGAGTGAGTGGCTCGAGCTGTGTGCCAAACGCCATTTAAAGGAGGAAGAAGAAGAAACGGGACCCGGATGTTTTTCATCGCACAACTGAAGCAACATGGCTGCCACCGGTCGGGTGTCTTCAGGCAGGAGAAATCCGTCATTGCAGCCCTTCAGACGGCTTCTCCCTCGGTGTCAACCACAGGAATGATGGTAAGTTAAGCGTGTTTCCTTATGTACCTAGTTGTACACTTTTGGAAGGGCTAATATACTATAAAAAAGTTATTATAGGCATGCTAGTATTGCAAAGGCTGCAAATTCAGCTAGGAGGAGGTTCCGTACTCAACCCAACTTAAAATTTAGTTCGTCCTTTACTCATAAAAATAGATGTACGCATTTCCAGAAAGTATAACTGACTTTTGTCCACTGTAATATCAGTTTTGAGCTTGATGACTGTGCCTGAATTAAAGCTAAGCTACGTATAGCAAGGGAAACGTTACCATAGCAACGTTTAGGCACACTCAACCCGGTAAGTCTGTTATGGAGTAATGTGAGGTTACATTACGACCACCATACTGGTGAGCTCTGCTAATGTTGAAACATGCAGACGCCCAGATCACACAAGATATTTTTTCCTGTTGTATTTTAGATACTAAAATCAAACCCATGTCAAAACTATTTTTGGTTTTGAATTTTTTATTTTATCTTAAGGGTATAACCCCAACAAAAAAAGTTTTGGTTCCAAATCCACTGACCAAATATCCATCAACTAGGGGTGGGAATCGGACAACATCTCACGATTCAATTTGATTCCGATTCTTGGGGTGACGATTCGATTCAGAAGCGATTCTCGATTCAAATAAAAAAAAAATAATCTTAATCAATACTCTTTCATTCATCATTTGTGTTTGTAATACACACAACTTGATCTGCCAAGTGTCTGATGAAGTGAGCCATGAATGTAACAGGGCATCAACACAAAATGGATTTTACAATCTATGTTGAGAGAAGGGAACTGGTTCAAAAGTAACAAGGCATGAAATTGCAACTGGACATCCAAGACCTTTTAAACAAAATTTATAGTCTTGAAAAAAAAATCCTGATATATTTTTAGAAGAAAATAAAATAAAATATGTATTTTGTTTGTTGTTTGGTACGTAGTAGAAAATACATTGAAAATATTTAGTATGCACCAAATGTTGCTTATCAACCATCATTAAACAGAAATTTATGGCTTATGTTATTATTTTCATTGTTTTTTTTAGAAATTTTAAAAATCCTAACGTTATTGAACTCAGCATATATTCAGTGTTGCCAACTTAGCGACTTTGTCGCTAGATTTAGCGACTTTTCAGACCCCTATAGCGACTTTTTTTCAAAAAAGCGACTAGCGACAAATCTAGCGACTTTTTCTGGTGTTATTGGAGACTCTGGCGTGAAGCATGTATTGTTCTGCAGTTACTGTCCTCAACGTGAGCCCCTCCCCCGTCCCAAAGCACTTACAGGCGGCCAGTGTAATGTGGATCTAGACAAAGCATTAAAATCATTAAATGTTGTTAATGTTGAAATTATTTTTGTACATTTGTAGTTCTAAACATATTTAGGGTGTTTTTTACTCACTTTTGTCTCTCCCACGACGTTATTCCTCTCTCCTACAGCGTCCGTTACAGTTATTTGCAAATTGCCAATTATGCAAATTAGGCGATGACGTCATTTAGCGACTTCTAGCGACTTTTGGGACAGCCAATAGCTACTTTCCTTACTGAGGAGTTGGCAACACTGCATATATTTCGGACTTCCTTGAAAGCGCCACAGGTGTGCAGCGCTGCTGGATGTTTATGTGTAGCTTATAAAGAAAGATCGCTCTTATATACTTGCAAAAAATAAAAAAAAACTTTAGCCAAGGGTGTCATTAGCATGGAGAAGACCTTTTAGACGGCCCAAACATTTACCTTCAGCAAAGACGGGGCGGGCTGGATTTCTCTTTCGTCTTTCATGCTGAAGCTTTAGCCTAGCGGCTACAGCTAGCTAGCGCTAGCAGCTAGCGCTAGCTAGCCAACGGGGGATCAGACCTCACAATGCGACGGTGGCCGTTGCATGACAAACACTAAGCAAAGCGGAAATGTAAAAAGGTTCAGGAAACATATTTTTTGAGAATCGATTCTCAAACATTTCGGATCGATTCTGAATCTTGTTAAATAGGAATCGAGATTCAGACGTGAATCGATTTTTCCTCACACCCCTACCATCAACACCCCTCTGAACTCTTCCCAGAACTCCCTGATTTTTGGGCATAACCATATAAAATGAAATATAAGTATAAAGTAACCCTCTCTGCTCTGCATCTGTGACATATGTCTGGAATGTTCCTATTAATTTTATTGAGTTTCACTGGCATTACATATAATCAAATTAACCAATTAAATTGCAGTAATTTTAGGCGCGTATTACTTGTTCGTGTTTGGGCTTTCCTCCACTCATATTTGGTTATTATTACCTGTAAATCACAATCCCCCCCCCCACCCCATCATTTTCCCCTGGAGAGAATTTCCTATTCCCCCAGATCAATTTTTAATTTATAAGAATTTCAATGAAATTCTGACACACCACAATCTATAAATGATCTATGTATTTTAATTTTGTTCTTTGAAGAGATATTACAATACTAGTAAGTAAATCCTACATATTGAGAACAGAAATAAGAAACCCGGTGGTTTTACGGACGTGCAGGAGGAAAACCGATTAACTGCTTTGGTGAGAAAATGAACCTTTCTCTGAATAATTTAACGTGACGCCTGTTTTTCCTACAAACTTGTCATTTTTCCTCGGCATTTAAGGACCTCTGTCCACCCTGGACGACATCCCTCGCAATCAGCCCCGCTGATCGGGCGCTGAATGTTGCGAATGATGCGCGCCTTCCCTTTTAACCCGGTTAGCATTGTCTACGATAAGACCTGAACGCCAGGAAGGGCGCTGCTGCCTGAAGGAGACAAACAACAGCAGGCATAGGATTTTTCTCGGCTGTTCCAGGAATTAGAAGTAGTGATCCGATAAGGAGGCTCCTTGAGCGATTGATGCTGAAACGAGCCATCAGCCGTTCATCAAAGCAAGGTTAAACTGTGATACATTATCCGTTATTCTATTCTTCTCCCTGTGTATGCATCTTCGTCATTTTGGATTGATATTTTGGATAGTCAGAGGTTTCGAGGGAAGGTCCAGGAGGCCGAAAGTGTAAATCTGAAAGAAACCAAAACCATAGCGGACTTCCGCCATCTTTAAAACAACTTAATGTCAACCTTAATTATGAACCAACGAGCTGTCTTCATGATGAGTTGGTATGGTTCATTATGGAGAAGGCAACCATTAATTATGCAAGAAATGGAGGTGAAAACTCCTGTTTTTCCATATGTGAAGCATACCGAGAAAAGGAACAGATGAAGCATTTTGGGGAGAGCGTAAAAACTTTCAGTAAGTTCAACTTTCTTCTTTCTTTCCTTCTAAACCGAAGACAAAACGGTTTTCATTTTCCTTTTTTATATGTGATTTACTTTCTATTTAGGTCAAAAAGAACTTCTTACTCTTTAATCTTTTTATTAAAAAAAATATTTATTTTAATTTTGCAGCTTGTCCATTGTAGTGGACAACGGGACGATTTATGTCTAAATACAACTGAATTTAAAACAAAAGAGTTAAAGCATCTGGGTCAAAAAACAAAATTCCTCACAAGATTTTTCTTTCCCACGAAGCGTGACTGACTTTCCTGCTTCCTCTGAGTCGGTCGCTTCATCAGATTCTCCCCTGTCTTCTTCCTCTCTGTCATCACCATCCTCACATCATCTACCACAGGCCAATGCTCACCCTCTTCATTTTCCTCCTGTGAAACTCCTAAATCTGAACCTTCCTCGACTATCTTTGTATAGATATTTTTTTATTGCTTCCTGTATTTCTCCTAAAACAATGAAGTAATTCGATTCACTAGAACTGTCCTTCTTTCCACCGCAACAGACATTCATAAAAGCTTCGTTATCTCATAAGAAATGATAAAAGTGTTATCAGAAGTCAAAAATAGTGTTACTGGCATGTTATTTAACAAGAATATTTACAATTCTTGTGGTAAAATATGAAGATTATTTGATTTAGCACGTATCTTCACATAAAATGTAGTTGTTGGTAAGTCATTTGACACATCACTGGAAAGTTCAGGATAACCTCTAAAAAATAGCGTAACACTTATTAAGATTTTCAGAAACTTTAAAGTAAACTAGCAAGCAAATTGTAAAAATTAATTAAAACTAAGAGAATTGAAAATCATAAGTGAAAACAAAATAAAAACTAAAACTAATGAACATTTTATAACAATTGAAACGCTGGACCTGGACTCATCTGCATGAAATGGCTCTTGAAGCCCTGATTCCACTTGCTCCCCGCATCTTGTGAAGCTTCCCCAAATTTTTGACGGGTTTGCTTCAAAATCCACTGATTTATTTCAGTGTAGCTTGTGCAGCGTTTTCTGCCACAGTTTTTCCTTCCACTTAACTTTCCATTAACCAGGTAGATGCAGCGCTCTGACAAAACCATCTTCTATAACAACGGCTACTTATGCATAGATCACTCACTGGGTGCTGTACTAGTGAGAAGTTTTAAGGGTGATAAAATAACATTTCTGTATATTAAAAAAAAAACAAGTTAGAAAAATGTTATAATACATAAGTAAAGGCTTGATTCTATATATGAATCTATATAATAAAAGGTTCACCTTTTGACCCGAATAAATTAAATTAATTCATTTTTGAGACTGTAAGTTATTAAGATCCACTTGCTTTAAATCCTTTATTCATCCCTTTAACGGAAAACATTCTCATTGACGCATTATTTATTAAATATTGCTTTAGTTGCTCCTCCTGAAGCGCAACACTTTTGCAGTTCTTGATCAGATCTTTTAAAACCACAGCTCTCTGAGTTCCCAGCAAGGCGCTTTAGAGCCTGGATAACAGGGTTCCTACAGCTTCCTTCAAACTAAATTCAAGCCTTTATAAGTTATTATTTCCAAATTCATGAATTGAATGCTGCAGAACGCTGGATAAAAGACTTTCTCCTGCTGATGCTTCTAAAGCGTGACAAGGTTTGGGTCGACGCTGTGGAGCAGAAGTGCAGCTTAGAAATGCAGCGCTGCAGGACCTGTTAGTGCTGAATAAAGATGCAGGAAGAAGTCTGAAAAATACAGAAGAAACAGCCTCTGTTGGCTGCTTAATTATTTTTCTGCTGAATAGCTGTTATTGCTGTGAAGATGTTTATATTTTTAGATGACCCTGTGGAGCAACAGCTACTGTTGGATAATGAGGTTATAAATACCTTCAGATCTGGAAATCGCTGTGTTTATTGAGGAGGCAGATCAGAACATGTTTGAATGACAGCTTAATTAATGCCAACAGCCTGTAGTTAGAACCAGAAAATGAGGATCTAAGTGGCAGCGCAATATGAGGCGCCGCCCATACAGTTCCAGGTCAAAAACCCTCCAATTAGCGTCAAATAAAGGCGCTGACACACATTCTCCTTTGATCACTATGAAAAATTAAACATAATCGTAAATAAAAATAAAAATAAAGACTGAAGCTCAAAACCTGATTGACATTTTCAGGAATCCAACTGCCAGAATATTCCCAATATTCACAATATTACTCATTCTCAGCAGAAAATGAATAAATCTTAGATGCATTCAAAAAAAAAAACTGATTTGTGTTGATTTAGGAATAATGATTTTTTTTGAGTGAACTAATTGTCAACATGTTGGGTTAATACATCTATGTTACTATCAGGCACAAAACTAAACAGCAGGGGATGGACCTGCACTAACCACTTTGCTACACAATTACTCACAAATGTTGTATATAATAACATACATGCATGACTTCACTTCCAGTGTGAACTAATAGTTATTATACATACCTGCCAATTCCCTTTTTTTCATGAAAAAAGTGAAGGAATTTTACTGAAATCCTTCTAATCATGTTCAGTTAACACTGGAAATGAAGTTGTGCCTTATGCTGCGTTCAGACCGCATCCAACGGATGAAGTTTGACGCATGTCCTAAAAAGCATGCAACGCTTGCATCTGAGGAAAAAAACAACACATGGCTTCCTCTGTCGCCGTACGTTCGGAACCATGGCGGATAGTTTCGAGAGAGTTGCTTGGTTTTATTAGCTAGATAAAGCTAGACAACGTCGACATCGGGTGCATCAGCGCTCATTCTTCAGATGCGTTCTGAGTTTGGGGAGTTTAACCATTTGCTCCAGGAGCTGCTTATGGATGAGGTTAGCTTTCAGCGCTACTTCCGTCTGTCCCGCGCCTAATTTTACGAACTCCTCGGCCGAATTGGAGCTTAAACCTCCTATCAGGACACCAACTACAGATTCTCTGTTGCTCTTTAGGAGCGCCTGTCCATCTGACTTAAAGTGTTATTTATGATTTTGTAAATCTGCGTTTGTTGAAAATGTTTTCACTGGACCCGCGCTTCATTCAAGATTACGTGTGTAGTGACATCACTGCAGTGGGACGCTCTGATTGGTTGCCGCACTGCGTAAACTGCGTTGGGTCCGTCAAAACTTAAGCTAGCTGAACTTCTGCGTTGCCGTATGTAACACAAGTGAAGTTGACGGAGCCAACGCACCGCAGAGACTCTGACGGACCTCTGAGGACTCGCCCATAGACTTTACATGTAATCTTGCCGTAACTGACGCTGACGCGTGGGGTCGGTCTGAATGCAGCATTATATTCTACATACATCAGTGATAAAGCTGGTAAAAACAAGCAAGCGAAAAGGTGGTTTGACAATCGATTAGAGATGCAACGATAACACTTTTTTTTTCATACCGATACCATACCAATATTTAGATTTGAGTAGTCGCCGATACCTAGTACCAACACCGATACTTCTACCGCACACAAAAAAAAATGCTCTGAATTGGAAAACTGGTTCAATTTTCTTCTCTGCTTGTTACAACAAATGATGGTGAATAAGTTTAAACAAAAATCTACAAAAAATGATCATAAAACAAAAATTTCAAGTGAAAAATAAACGTTTTCTGTTAAATTTTTGCATAGTTTCCACATTTTCAGTATCTGTTAATAGTATTTGTTAACTTTAGCCGATGAGATACAGTACATAAGA
Organism: Apricaphanius iberus; assembly: GCA_028564705.1. NCBI lineage: Eukaryota > Metazoa > Chordata > Actinopteri > Cyprinodontiformes > Aphaniidae > Apricaphanius > Apricaphanius iberus. The sequence continues at coordinate 4,067,584 of JAPXFQ010000683.1, forward strand.
AGGTATCGGCCCCGATATCAGTATCTGTGTATCCCTACAATTGATAATGCCTACACACATCTGAGCCCATAAATGCTGTTTCTGAGTGGAAACACAGGTCACACAAGTTATTTTGGAGCATTTTATGTCGCGTATAGTTTTCATCCGTTCACACGCAGACACTGAAAAAAGGAGAAAACGCAGATCTTTACTTTGGCTGGAGCTTTTAAAAAAAAAAGATTTGTTTTGGTGCCAAAAGTCCGCGTTTACGTGTGGATGAGACGCATCTACGTTTTGTGAGATGCGCGGCTGTGTGTGAACAAGGCATGAGACAAAAGGAATAAAACAGAGAATGGTTTCTTACCTGAATGGATGAAGCAGCAGCCGAGCAAACATGGAAGAGAGGAGAGAAGAAGAGCGTTAGCATCATGCTTTAAAACCAAACTAACAAACACTCCAGACCTAAAGTTAATTCTCTATTAACTCTATTATTATCCATCAAAGATGCATTTCTCAAATTTGCTGGTTTTATGTTGATAAATAATAAAAATGTAACCCTGTCAAGCTTTTATTCCTGTTAATTTTGATTATTTTTCACTTACAGCGAATGAAACGACGACGATTAAAATAAAATTGTATTATAAATTCTAAAATTACGTAAAACCTATAATATACTTTTTTTTTTTCAATAAATCCTAACTGGAACACAAATTCTAATTTATCATGTGACTATAAGGCTTCTTTATGATAACCCTGAGAAAACCAAACATTTCCAGTATCGGAAATACTCACTGATACTACTAAAAACTAAGGTGTCGTATCGGCAAGTACGTCTGTTTAAACATCATACGATACAATGGCATTTTTTTCCCCTGCCCATTCCTAGCAAACACTGAAAATCTTGCGTGACGGGTGTTTCTTTGCTAGAACACTTATTGCGTAAAATGCAGCTAATTGTAAAACCAGCAAGCACAGAAAGCGTTTGGTTTAACAGAGACAGTCTTTTACACTCCGATTTGATCCATAAAAATATACATAAACCACTTATCAAATAACATCTTTAGACTTAAGCTGTGGATAGATAATAACCACCTACATTTGGGTATCAAAAATGTATTAGACCAGCTTTCCTCATCTCGATTAAACCAACATTGCAAATAAATGTTAATCAAACTGAACATCTACGTAAACTCGGCAGTCAGTTCTCTTCTTAATCACAAAGAAAAACCAAACTCCATTTTTCCTGCCACACTTTGTCCGTTCTGCATTCTTACGTTTGACCGGATTAAATTGGACTTTATTTTATCGCCACAACAGAAATGAGAAGGCATAAAACGGCTCGTCGAGAACGGCGGTGAATTTTATTCCTGGAGGATCCATTTGGCACAAACCCTAACTGCGTGTTTACTCGACAGTGAGAGAAAATAAACGTGGAAATAAATGGCAGAAGGGATAAAGATGACTTCTACGGTGACAGGAATACAATCATCTCTTTGCTGAGAAAAATTGCTCTGCACCTCATAAATGGAGCATAATGCCTAAAGGAAATTTAGAAATAAACTGCACTGCCTCCCTGGGTAAATGTGGGCAGATCATTTAGATACAGAGCTGCCTGCCGTGTGGGAGGAATCACCAAAACATTACAATATCTGTCCTGAATCAGCTTTTCAGTGGTTTCTTCATCCAGCAAAAGAGATTTAGGACTGCTGTTTTTATTGAAGGATATTAATATGACCATTAAATGTTGAGTTAAATTGAGTAAAGCAAAAGAGTTTGGCCTTTCTGGTTGTCACACAACAGTATTAACCAGGCAGTTTTGCATTAAAGACTATTAAATCAATAAGGTTCGAATGGTACATTTTAATACCGAAATAATCAACCATATGTTAATGTGCAACCTGTTTATCAGCCAATATTTTCTTAATCTAGTTAATTTAATTCCTTTGCTCCCATATTTTTCTCATAATTGGGATTAATTGAAAACTTGCTGTAGCATAAAGACCACTGCCACAGAATCTGTTCTCTTTAACCTCATCTGATGAAAACTGTCCAACTAAAAATTTAAAACAATTGAAAAACTTTAACCCAGAAAGATTTTTTGATTTGAAAAAAAAAAAAACAATGGGTGCCAATATGCAGTTAACACTTTGGATTAAAAATTGAGACATTTTGATCACTTCAAGATTTTAACTTATAAAGTTAAAATAATTAAAAGAGTGACTCAAATGAATTGAGTAGGGTAGTTAAAAGTTCTTGTGCAATAAGTTTGGAAACTTTTAAATTATAAGAAGAAAATTTTCATTTAAAAATAGCTTTTGATTTAAAATAGTTTGTAAAAAGTTCAAAATGTAAGTTATAAAAAAGCTTGATAAATCTTTTGTCCCATAAACCACTTGCAAGTATAAGCAATTGAGAAATAGGGTAGACAAATATATTTTCATGTGAATCAACTGAACAAAAAAATAGAAACTTGCTAAACTTTTGGTGGCATTGGTAAGTTAGAAAATGGTTTTAGCAAGTCTGGAAGTTTAAATGGGCCTAATGGTCTAATGTGAATGGTTTAAAAGCTTAAAACATTAAAATACACAAACTGTAAGATACATCAAATTCAGAGACTAGCTTTAATGTAAATAGTCCGTCATAGTTTATGAAACGTCAACATTTTTGCCATTAGCAAACTAATAAACAAAGAAACCTGTTAAACTTTATGTCATTGATTTAAAGAGTTAAGTAATTAGGTTTCAATCTGACAATTTGTCTCAACAGCGGTTACAAACCAGGTGGTATGTAAGTTATTAGCCTGTTGGCTAATAGATTAGCAAGTCAGAAAGACTGCTAATTAAAAGATTTGGATTTGACATCTTTTCGTAAAACGTCTAAGAACGTAAAATACTGTGAAGAAAGCAGACCTCAATAAACATTTGTGTTTTCAAAGCTGGAAATGTTTATATTTTGCTCTAAAGCCACAGTGGACAAAGGGTTCTGTGAAGGAAAGCTACACAGTTAGCTAAGTGAAGTTAGCTTAGTTGGCTACTACTTCAAGATGTTAGTCTAACCACTCATTAGCAGCAAAATTAACTGATATTGTATCATTTGATCATTTTCTATCTACCTCATTATTTGTCCAGCAAACTGACCTCCAAATAAATCCTTTACAAAAATATGACACACAAGTTTGTCATCTGCTAGCTAACAAACTTTAACAAAACAGATAGCTACTTAGTTTGTAATCTTTGCTAGGATTTGAGAGGACAGACGTGTCTTTTACATACCACTGTCAAGACTTTTTGACTGTTTTGTAACACCAAACTTGCTATTTTAAAAGGAATGAAGCTCCATACAGCTACTTAAATTCATTTTGACCGATGTGTCTGGAGATGAGCAAATTTTTATGTGATAGACCAGCGCAAAGTGGTGTATAATCTTGAGGTGAAAAAAAAAAAGATAAATAGTTTGCAAGTTTTTCCCCCCAAAAATAAAAATCTGAAAAATGTGTTGTTCAGTAGTATACAGTCTTCTTCACTCTTATCCCTAAATATAACCTGGTGCTAGGATTTGTAGGAGAACAATGGGGATGTTGGCGACAAACCACATCATGAAGAACAAGAAACATACTAGAAATATGAGGAAAAAAGTTATGGTAGAGTTTAAATTAGGGTAAAGTAATAAAACAAGTTAAAAATGCTTCATGTGGTAGCGGCCGATCCATCATTGGATAATAAATGGACCATGGCACAACTATACATCTATCAAGACATGGTCAACAAAAGAAGACAATTGTAATAAAAGAATTGGCCAAATGTGTCAGGGTGACTCCAAATAAGTAAAATGTCAACTGTAAAAAAACAACTAGATTTAAAAGTACACACACACACATTCTGTACATATTTATAAACATTTTTAATTTTTTAAACATATTTAAAGTAGGCTATCCTGCTCTGTTGCGCATTACAACCTGGGTGTGCCACTTTATCGGTGACCCCTCCTTTACACCGGACGTGTAAGCGGCGCCTAAATACGTAGCTGACAGCCCCCATTAGAGTCTATCGGTGCGTTCAGACCGCAGGCTTAGTCAGCGTCAAGCAACGCTCATAAAGCGACTTGTTCGATACGTATATAAACACAGAAGATACATTTTTAAGATGAAGCTAGCAAAGCTCGTAGGGGGGGCCTTTCTCTATTGGATGTTTTAAACACTCGCGGATCGTGGTTGGCTAGGCAACGTAGACGTTGGGCAACGTCACTAGAGCGAGACGCTCTGATTGGTTGCGGTGCTGCGTCAACACGTGTAGGACCGTCAAAAGTTCAACTAGCTGAACTTCTACGTTGCTGGCTTTATGAGCTTTGAAGCTTGAAACGCTTGAAAAGTTGACTGAGCCAAAGCTCACAAAGCGCCGCAGAGACCGCGATGCTCCTCCAACGGTCTCCGCCGTAGACTTAACATGTAATCTTGACGTTGCTGACGCTGACAAAGCCTGCGGTCTGAATGCAGCATCAGAAACCGGTTCCACCGGGCGCGTTGCAGCCCGAATGTGCCGTGTCTCAAAAGCGTAGTACTACATTCACACGGCAGTTTTGTTTTCTACGCGATACGCTGCTAAAATGTGTCAAGCTCAGCTGTTTAGTTCAGACCAGACCGGAAGTAAAATATCCGAAAGTTTAGAAATGAATGACGCGCGCAGATTTCAGAATTGCTTGACTATGAAAAAAAAAGAAAAGAAAATCACTACCTGTTACACCAGGGTTAAAGTCAGTCGGCCTGTGGGTCTAACTTACTGGTTTTTATCCCGGGATGAGGAGTAATTAAGCCTTTTAAGTGAAGAATCACCCAGTTTATATGATGCCAGGTATCATCTTAATAAGGACAACATGAAAAAGGAGAAGACATGGACGAAAATATCTGCAGTTCTAGGAGTGGATGGTGAGTTTATGCCAACTATGAACATAGAATTACGTTTCTTTCCCCTGCAGGCTAAGCTTTAAATTACGAAATTGCAATCCTCCCGTGATTCCGTGATCTCCTGGGACCAACTGGGAGGAAAGCTTTCCCGAATGACACCCGTCTAAAACGAAGAAACTCACAGCTGCTGTCACGAGTAAAACGCATCTATTTCATTACGCGCCGCTTATGCATCCGGTGGAAAGGGGGGGGGGTCATTTTTATCTTTACTAACTGCACAGCACTCTGGTGTTCTATGTTCATAATGTACATACTTCTTGACTCTTAAGTTCTGTTCGGTTCTTGCTGTTGTTACAACTAAACCCCCCACCGGGACAATGAAAAGATGGTTCTATTCTAGATTCAAACAAAAACGGGGAGACACTTTTCTTCCTCAAGCATCATGCTGTGGTGAGGACCATTTTTTCTCTCAGGATTGTACAGAGTAGAGATTCACGTTCTGGCAAAACAGAAAAACATGAACATGTGGAATAGTTTAGATAAAACTATTTTCACGTATTAGAACAACCAAGAAAAGTCCAGACCTAAATCCAATTGATCACCCGTTTAAACACTTAAAAACAGATTTTTCAGAAGCTTTTCCACACTTACTGACTTTAGCCTGAGCTTTAAGTAATTGGAAGAGAAATGGGGAAAAGAAACAAATCTAGATGTGTAAAGTTGACAAATAGCAAAAAGTGGTTTTAGCTATTAAATACATCAAACAATCTGTGCATGCAAATTTCTTCTGCAAACACAGAGCCCTTATTTGCTGTATTTATCCAGCAGAACCAACGTGCTCGGTTTGAAGAACACGTTGATCATTCAAACCTCCAAACTGCCAGAATGGACAGATTCAGAACCGGCTGCCTTCATGAAACCCGTCATGGAAGGGAAAGACGTTACTTTAAAGCAGTAAAACTGATATCTTGCACTTCTCTGAGGCATTCCTCAATATAACCTGGAGTTGCCAACAGATGTGAGGCAATAATTCATCCCTGCCGAGGGGAAGGAAAACCCTTGTTATTCCCTCGACGGGACAGAGTACGGTAGATTATAGGATGAGGAGCTTGTGGCCAGAAGAGGAGAATGTGTGTCGAGATGTTTTTAGCAAGAGCACAAAGAATGAGTCAGGCAAACTCGGCCAGCGGGGACGTAGAGTCTGCAGACGCAGAGACGGGGCTGGGAGGAGGGGTCAAAAAGAGAGCTTTGTTTTCTGGATAAAGAAGGCTTTTATTTGTTTTTCCCCCACAGTCAGCCCTAACAGAAACGGCTATGTCAGAGGTAGGAATCAGCTCGGTCTAATGTAAAAAATACGTGTTTTCAATCGTTGCAGATTAGAAGCTGTCGTCAGACCCAGGCTGAACTGCGTGCCAGAACGCCACATGGGGTCCCAACATGCTGTTTTCCCTGCAGACAGATGGCGGCGCAGGCCAGATCCTGTTTGTTTTCCGTCCTCACGTCTGTAATTGTTGAGAGTGAGGAAGAGGACGGTCTCTGGTAAGAGGCCAGCATGCCGAGTTTCACAGCGGGCGCCATGTGTTTGTCTTCACTACTGTCTGCTACCCTCTTTAAGAAGAAGCGACTGTAGGAACATCTGAATATGCCGGGGGATCGATTTTTGACTTTTTGTCACTAAAAACACAGTTTCAACGGCTTCCCATCCCTGGCAGATCTCCCAATGCAATATTTAAAAAAAAAAAATGCGTCACTGCAGTAGATGCAATCATCCAATTTTATTTAATATTGCTGCTGACAGGGAACCTTGCTTTTAAAGGAACAGTACACGCCCGTCACCATCAAAACCTGAATAGATTGGGGCGGGGGATTGTTGTGGGTGTGAGCAAACTGACTGACCAAAACTATGCAGTTGTACAAAAAGTGGAATGTACTGTGGGGAGGACGTTAACCATCGCATTACGGAAAGCCACTGGTCAAAACGTGGAAAACAATAATATGGCCCTCTGACCACTGGTGGTGGTCAGAGGGCCCGGTGGCCCCAGTGTCCGGCAGCCTCGCCTCTGTCAGTGTGCCCCAGGGCAGCTGTGGCTACAACGTAGCTTGCCATCATCAGTGTGTGAATGTGTGCGTGAATGGGTGGATGACTGAATGTAGTGTAAAGCGCTTTGGGGTCTGTAGGGACTGAGTAAAGCGCTATACAAATGCAGGCCATTATATTAAACAAAATTATTCCCCAGAGTTCAAAATAGAAGAACCCTCACGGTTGGCAGAAAAAAGAAAAGTGACACAACGGCAGTGTCACTTTTAAATAGTGTCAGCTAATTGTTTCCTTTTTAGATTATTTCACCATGAAAACAGCATTTGGATTCCCACTTGGGGAAAAAAAGATAATACTTTTTTTTTTTTACTATTTGGAACAATCTCGATTTTTAATTCGATTTTTGTCTAATCCAAACAATAACAATAAAAATAAATAAAGGTAATATACGTTTCACAGTTGATGTGCATCCCGCTCCTGTTGTGTTGCTGCCACCGCTTCCAGACGGCATGCTAGGGCTAACAGCTAACCGTGCTCGGTGTCAAATATTTGCTCATCTTTATCACGTTCCATGTTGTCTATTATCCTTCAAACTTCTTCCTTCAAAGGTCTTTACCAGTTTTTAATACCGCGATATTGAATAAAATTCGATTAACTGCCCAGATCTAATTCACACTATTATTTGTTCAGTAGTTATTGACAAAAATCACTCCTTCAGGTAACGGTGGTTCTCAGATCACCCCCCCATATCACTTGATCCTGGTCCCATTACACACGTTTCCTGAAAATGTCATCAAAATCCACCAATAACTTTGCGTTTTGTTGCAAACTAACTAACAAACCCGAGCAAAAACAATACTTCCCAGGTAGGGCTGTGTTGGAAACAAATAAAAATCAGAAAATGTATTCTGAATTAATTCTCATACAAACTGACTCAAATCAATTTATGAGTTCATAAATAGATTTTTTATATATATATATGTATAGTTTTCCCTTTGTTTTACAGCTAGAATAGGAAGGAAAAGTCTGGACGGCCATTTTAAGTCTTGTGTCTGAAGGGCTAATGCGGTTTCCCCCGGTGAACTGTTACTCACACAGAGTTAAGTCATTGAATTACAGGCGTATAATTAAGATAACAGCTAAAAAAGTTTCCTTTAATTAAAATCAGTCACCGTGTGCTGAAAGCATGCTGCATATGAAAATTTAAATTTTCACACTATTCGGTAACTCGATTTCACCTACAGAATATGTAAACTTGGATAAAAACGTCCATCCTGGTTAAGGTATTAGCTCGGTTTTTGCCACAGATCGATGAGACAGTATGCCAGAAAGCTTGGTGAAGTTACGGACGCAGGCCTTTATTTCAGCATTCAAGTTAAGTTTTCAACTGAATCAGCCAACTACGTACCATCAGAATCCAGGATAAAGTGAAGCATTTTCAAAAGCGGCCAATTAAATGTGCGTTAGACGTTAGATTTAATTGAAGAGGTAAACGTGAAAGAAAGAAATCGAACAGCTGCTCCTCAACCGAAAGGCAGCTGCTAGAGTCCTGACCAACACCAGGAAAAATGGACCAAACCCCACCTTTGTGAAACGGGACGCTTTTAAAATCTTGTTGCTGATAAGGGCAACACTGAATTTTTATGTGGTGTTCAATTTCTTAAATTATAGGAAGTATTTTATTCTTTTCCTGTATTATTAATCTTTAATGTAAGTTTGTATACCTTTTTATTTTCCTCTAAAGCCCTTTGGAGTTGCCTTATTAAAGATTGAAACCATTTCCATTTTGACCACTTCCTTTAAAACCTCCTTTTAATCTATGAATTTAGATTTTTTTTCCGCACATCAGATCATTTATATTAAAGTGCAAAAAATAGTAAGAAAAACGCCTTGACTCATTTCTTTCACATGAAAGCGGAGCGTAATAAGTTTGATCCTTTCATGGTTTAAATGTTTATAATTACAAGGTTGCAATAATACAGTGGAACACTAATCTGAAGTAGCATCTGATGTAATTTACAATACAAATACATAATTCAGTAAGCAAGTCATGCTATTTTCTAATTTCTTGATTATTTAAATTTATGAAAAAAGGATTACTAAAGCTAAAATATCTCATTGCCTCAAAAAAAAAGTAAAAATTTTAATTCAAATCTGGAACATCAACCCGCAAACCTGCATTAAAACAGCAGCTGGGTTCTGTAGCTGTATCATATGCAGCACTGGCCGTAAGAAAGGTATAAATAACGTTAATAAACCTGATACTCCATGAAGAGTTAACAGGAAAAAATGTCTCTCGACTGCAATGGGTTTGCAACAAATGAATGAAGCAGATGTATTTGGTATTTTCGGACATCTGGAGCACATCTAGTATCTCCATAATTCAGCGACGAGCAGCAGGAGTTTCAGATTTGCTACCAGTTGTGAGAGTCCCACAGAGCACATCCCACGGTTTTTATTAGCATCTGTAACTTTTAAGACCCGGACGCATTTGTTTTACTACATTTCCATAAGTTTAGCTGTACAAGTACAGCTCGGAAAGCTAGAACATTGTGGGGGGGGATCTGTAACTTTTTGGCGCTTGTTTAAGAAGGTGAAAGCTTCATTACGCATATGGTTAAATATTTTAGGCCATCATTAAATGATGCTGAGGTGTTCAGGAAGCCTTCGGGTCATCTGCATTGTTGAGTGTCGTGTCTCTTGTCGATATTTTGACAATACTCCATAGATTCTCTGTGGGGGTTAAAGGTCAGGCCATGCTTGTTGGCCAATCAGGCACAGTAACACCTTGGTCATCTAACCAGCTTTTTGTATCTTTGGTACCTTTGGCTCCGCACCATCTCCTGCTGGAAAATGAAATGAGCATCTCCATAAAGCTTGAACGCAGAAGGAAGTAGGAAGTGCACTAAAACGTCTTGGTAGAATTCAGCGTTGACTGTGGACTTCAGAAAACCCAGTCGATCAGAACTATCAGATGAAACAGCGGATCAATCACTCTGACTGTGGAAACTTCACACTGGACTCAAAGTAACGTGGATTCTGGGCCTCGCCAATCTTCCTCCAGACTTTGGGGCTTTGATTTTCCAAACGACACAAGGACTTTCGACAACTACACTGACAAAAAAGCGTAACATGCTGTTGTGCATTTAAATGAATAACTGCCATCTAAAACAAGATAGAATTATTGATTTGATAGTAAAACTAATTCTTTTAGCATTTAAAGACATCAAGTTTGATTTATACTGAACTAAATATCCGTCCAAAGGACCCAAAGCAACATTTTTGATTTCTCTCAATTTTAATTCTTTTTCTTTGTTACCTGCAGGTAATATTTTTAGTCTGTCTGAATTGATGTGGGACCAGTAGTGTTCGGCTGTTTGGGTTTTTGGTGTTTACAACATTCAGATTGTGTCTCGATTTTGGTCTTGATTTTAGATGTAATGTTGTGGTTGGCACCATGAGAGAGGAGGTCATTCATTGCTGTGCCAGTCTACTGTTTGGGAATTGAAGGTAAAATCAATGGTTTGCACTGAGTTCATTAGACTCTGGCATTTTGAGCCTTCTGATTCTAAAATTGCTTGGGGTCATGTGGTGAATGAGATACAGGACATCTGTAAACCTTGGTATCTTTTAGTGTAACTGCTGGCCTGTTGTTGTTCCTGTGCCAAGAATAATAAATGCATTTAATGTAATCTTTTGGTCCATTATCTTGTTTATTGTATGAAATACAAATTACTTTTGTGGTGAAGCAAAATTAAATGTCAAAAATATAGTGTGCTTATGTGTAAATGAATTAATTGGTGTCAAAGCAAATATAAACCATGTTAATTTGGTTCAATCTAAATACATTAAATTGGTTATATTTGGAAATATTAGCTGGGTTCAATAACCAAAATACGGTTAAATGTGAAGACATTTATTTGGATCAAGACAAAGAATTTGGTTCGGTCAAGTACAGTAAAATAGTTATATTTGTAAAATAATCAGCTCATATTAGTCGACTCAATTTAGATCCTGTGAAGTCGAATATTTTGGATGTGAAAATGGAACAAAATGTATTTTTAGATTGAGTGAGGTGATTATTTTTACAGTGTTTCAGTTACTTTACTAACTAACCCAACAATGGCTAATAGCTTCTGACTCTTCTGGTTCAGGAGTGGATCAACATGAGAAATATGAGAATTCGTGGGATTCCTCTATGCGAAACGGATGGATGAATGGAAGACAAGAAAGCGTACGTTTAAATTAAGGCAGATAGAACGTAACGGCCAAAGCGTAAGGAACTATTATCAAAAACTTTTTTCATAGACCGTATCTCTAGTCCATTGTGTGTAATTTTATGTGTTTATCCCTTTCGGTTAATTCTCAACTGATGTCAAAAAGTCCAAAACTGATGTTTCCTAGTTAAGCAACAGTGTAATTTTAATTTGTCCCTTTATTGAGCCTACAGCCGTGTTTTTATTCTACTGCTGGACACGATGAATGATTTTCAACATTGGCGTTACGTTGAAGCTTCAATTCACTCATTTTTATCAATGCATTTGCCGTGGTCTCCAGCTTAAATTAATTCCTTGTTCCTGGTTTTCTGTGGGGGGGGGGGGGGGGGGAAAGCTCTTCCTCCTGTTTCAGGAGTTTGCAGTTCGTCAGCGGAGTGGGTGGGAGCGAAATGCCAGGATTACGACTCAAACTCATTAATTTTCAGAATATGCAAACATCTGGCCTCTAATTGAATTGATCAGCAATGTGGAGCCTAAGTCTCCTCCCCTTCCGGTCGGCCCGTGGGTCCCCAAATCGAAAAACTCTGCTTGTAGAACCTAACCAGTAGCATCTCAGGTAGTCAGATTTATAGAGGTTTTGTCCGTGTTTAATGCTCCTTTCTTCGTCCTGGAGGTGACGGACCTCGCTCTCCTTCTTCTTCTGCCGTTGCAGTCTGCTAAACCTAAAGTAACTTTCGCCTCCGGTCGAAAATCAGCGTTTTCTCTCCATCAAAATTTTTTTTTAAAATTCACGGACATCACATGTTCGATTCACGGCGCATTTCAAACGGGATCAGAAAATAACTTTTATCGCTCCATGACTCTCATTAATTTTTTGGGGCATTTGGGGACCCATGGACCGGAAGTAGAAGGGCGGGACTTAGGTTCTCCATGTAACTCGAATGCTGCTTCCAAACAAATAACTAATGTAACTTGCTTTGCTGGTGATGTTCCAAGATAAATTCTAACACTCTCTTCATAAGCTCCTCTTTACTGGGTAAAAATCGCAACGCTGATGTTTTATCACCACAAATGACACAAAAGCATGTTGTGGAGTTGCGGTTAGCTTCCACTAGCCAAGCTGCTAATGGTTAACTTTGACTAGCCGACTTGCTGACACGTTCGCTTCGACTAGCCGAGTTGATAACGATTAGCTTTGACAAGCTGAGTTGCTACTGGTTAGCTTCTACTAGCGGAGTTGCAACTGCTTGGCTTCGACTAGCCAAGTTGCTGAGGGTTTGCTTCTGCGAGCCGATTTACTGATGATTAGCTTCAACTAACCGAATTGTTGATGTTTAGCTTCGACTAGCCGAGTTGATAACCATTAGCTTTGCCAAGCCGAGTTGCTACTGGTTAGTTTCTACTATTCGAGTTGCTACTGGTTAGCTTCTACTAGCCGAGTTGCTACTGGTTAGCTTCTACTAGCCGAGTTGATGGCGGTTAGCTTTGACTAGCCGAGTTGCTACTGGTTAGCTTCGACTAGCCAAGTTGATAATGGTTAGCTTCGACTTGCCAAGTTACTTCTGTTTAGCTTCAACTGGCCAAGTTGCTAACGGTTAGCTCTGACTAGCCGAGGTGCTAATGGTTAGCTTCTACTAGCCGAGTTGCTACCGGTTAGCTTCTACTAGCCGAGTTGATAGTGGTTAGCTTTGACTAGCCGAGTTGCTACTGGTTAGCTTCGATAAACTGGGTTGCTTCTGGTAAGCTTCTACTAGCCGAGTTGCTAACGGTTAGCTCTGACTAGCCGAGCTGCCAACGGTTAGCCCTGACTAGCCGAGCTGCCAACGGTTAGCCCTGACTAGCCGAGCTGCCAACGGTTAGCTCTGACTAGCCGAGCTGCCAACGGTTAGCTCTGACTAGCCGAGCTGCCAACGGTTAGCCCTGACTAGCCGAGCTGCCAACGGTTAGCCCTGACTAGCCGAGCTGCCAACGGTTAGCCCTGACTAGCCGAGCTGCCAACGGTTAGCTCTGACTAGCCGAGCTGCCAACGGTTAGCTCTGACTAGCCGAGCTGCCAACGGTTAGCTCTGACTAGCCGAGCTGCCAACGGTTAGCTCTGACTAGCCGAGCTGCCAACGGTTAGCTCTGACTAGCCGAACTGCCAACGGTTAGCTCTGACTAGCCGAGCTGCCAACGGTTAGCTCTGACAAGCAGAGACGTGCTTTGCTCTCTCCTGGCCGCAAAATTATCCCAGCCGTTCCGAGGGCGGTGACAAGTGAAGAAGGACGAGGCAATATACACAAATATTCCTTGTGACGTAGCAGAGTGCCCTTTTCTGACTCGCTCGTTTTTGCCGCTCATTTCCTTTCTGCAGCTAATGAAGGCCATGGGAGCTGAAGAAAATGTTGACGTGCAGCATGCAGATGCAATTCAGAGAGACCAATTGTATTTCAAAAAGAACAAGTATTACAACATTATTATTATCTCTCACATCAAAGCATATTTTTATATCATATTAGTAATGTTAGTATATATTGCAGATGAATGGGGAGAAGAAATCTGAATTGTCTCTAATATTTCATTAAAATAAATTTCAACAATTTTAATGGAAAACTAATTGTGTTTATGCTTTCGAAAATGTGACTTTTTTTTATTATATAGAGGCGGACTCAAGTGAGTAACTTAATCTTTTCTCCTCAGCGGCAGTAAAGAAAAATTATTTAATTTTATGCAGGCCAACATATAGATGTGTGTGAGTGGGGGGGGATGGGTGTGATTTTCTCCTACGATCAGAATGCATTTGTGTGTTGAACGACACGCATGAGGAGTTTTCTGATGGAGTCAGTGTGACACATTTGTGCATGTATAAAGGGCATGAAATGAGAGTGAGGGGGTTAAACCGACCGTCTGCGTGCAGCAGCGGCTCTCAGCTCTAATGCGAGCTTCATCAGAAAAACCTTTCGCATGGATTTGAAGCCGTGGTCTAAATAATGCCGTCTTATCGCCTCGCGCCAGTCCTCGGAGACGGGAAAAGATGTTGCACAAAATCCAACATGTGCTCATCAGCTCCTCTAACATGCTGTGCAGCAGAGAAAAATAGGGCAAAAAAGAATCTGGCAGCGTAAGTCTTATTTTCACAATGTTTCAAATCATCTACAAAAATAAGTCAAATGCAAATGTTTAGCTCTGAGCTTTTAGATAAACTTAAAACGCAACGACTGAACACAGAGCAGTTTCTGTTTATTGTCGTTCGTACAGAAGTGTGTCCTGCTGCCCCAAATATTCACAGTTTCTGCTGAAAATAGTCCCACAAATGCCCCATTTTTTTATTGCCACTAGTTTTGTATGTTAGAAAAAATGGCATAAAATCACAATCTATTCAGAAAATGAGACACTGAGCAACTCGAAAGCCTTGAAAGTAAAGCAGAACTTTGTAACATGAGGACACAAAGTAACCGTGGTTGGGAGACACTGCATTATTTATGGAAAATAATGAAGGCACCAAAATGCATTCCCTTCTTCAAAATGGCATTTATAATAAAACAAACTTTTTTTTGTCCACATTAAAGCATGCATTGGGTTGATAATGGCTACCAGGAAGTAAAACACCAACGACTGAGATTTAACAGACATCATTGACTCGGCCGCTACAGCTGGGGGCTCCAGTTGGCCAATTCTCCAATCTGTGATCCCAATTTGGGTAATTAGATTATTGGAGCGACGCTCTGGACCTTCAGGCGCCTCATAATAAACCCAGAAACCGACTGCTTGAATGTAACCAGAGCAGGTACATCACCCTAACCCACCATAACAGTAGGACCCCTGCGGGGAGGAAAAAATTCAGGTTTGAGTTTGCTCGGTGGGGGGTATTCTTGATCAAAGTTTTCCAGATTTTCTTTTGCACCAGCAAGATTTAAACTCTAATCTAAAAGTGAAACACAAAATGTCCTGAAAATATTAACATAAATGTAAAAAACAAACACACACACACAAAAAACAGGTTTTAAAATATTCCTTCACTCCATTTCTAAGATGTACGTTTCTGCTGTTGAGATGCAACACCTTTCGCTACACACTGCTGACCAGCTGGCTGAAAGAAGACTCAAAAGTCAGAGAAATTAGGCTGAATAAGTATAGAAGCTCCAAAGCAACGCATCTGTGAAGCAGCTAACTGAAGCGTTTAAATGCTGCAAATAAAATCCATATATTCATATCAAAATGAGAAGAAATAAATGTTACTGATTATTAAAGCTGCAATAACCCAATATGTTGAATTAATTTTGTATTGGAAAGGCAATAAGAATTATCACTAAAGCGGGTTTCTATGCACCAACAACCCCTATTTTTGTAGAGCTAAATCTACTGAAAATCCATCATCTTGTTGATCTTAATACTTAAGTAAAAGTGTACAAAGCATATAACAATCTTCTCCCTCCTAACATCCAGCAGCTTTTGGAACACAGGAAAAGTCAGTATAACCTCAGAGGAACTGCCATTCTCAAAAAAAGTAAAAGCTAAAAAAGATTTTAAAAAGTCAATGTATTTCTGTAAGAGGTGTTAATCTGTGGAACGACTTGAAAGATCAGTTAAAAGAGTCTGACACAGTCAAAGCTTTCAAAAAGTTGTATAGATCTACTATCATTCAAAAATATATAAGCTTAGGATGAATAAAGTTAGAAATTAGTGAAAAGACTTCAATAGATCCAAATAGATTAACTTAAATGATTAAATTAATTTAGTTTTACATAAATATCATACAACAAATGTATACATACACATATGTTGGAAAATTTGAAATGTATGTTTGAAATCATTTATAAATACATGCTTATTTCTCTGCTGTTAGACACTCAATATTGTTTTCTATAAATGTTTGTTTTGTTTTCTCGTGGAAGTTTGTAAACTGGGTTAGGCGTAGTACGTTGTTACTTCAGCCTAAACCCTTTCGGTCGTGTTGTACACAAATAACGGAAATGTTTCACTGTTTGAAGGAATTAAATGACCGAATAAACTACTAATACTACTAACCGAAGGAATAAAAAGTTAAATGGACACTTTAAGATGCAATTCTTGAATAAAAACCACTTTAGAAAAAAGGTTGATTTGATATAAAAATATATTTTTGCATTTAGTTTCAGTGTAATTACTTTATATTTTTACATATTGTGAAAATCCTGGTCCATTCACCTTCTAGAACTATGTTCAACCATAAATATTTCTTTTCAGTCGTGCAAATAATTGTAACACGCCACCTTCTTTCTCCTAACTTATCCAGACTTAAGAAAATGAACAATGAAACTCCATTCCACACATCTCAAAAGCTTTATGGTTGTCGTTTAAAAGCTCTTTGGGTTATTTACATCAAATCGTCCCACATCGCCTTATCTAAAACAGCAGGATAATACGTATATGTTACGTTTTTTTTAACACGTAACAAGAACATTTGGAAGACCAAATAAACGTAATCTTTTAACACGTTCCAGCTTCATTTTAAACATGCCGAAAAGTATTTTTCTCTTTTCCGAAAGTTCATGGCTCCGTCCTATTTTTTTCAGTGCTTCAACTGTCCATTTTATAAAAAAATCATAAAAAGTTCATACATATGGACACAAACACAACCTCATGTTAGCGGTTAATGATCCTCTGAACGGAGTTACTTTAAACACACAGAGAATTATTTCTATTTAACATTTTAGTCGTTGGTTTATTAGCTTGATGAGCAATATTTCACTCAAGTTATTTGGCCTGTAGATGTTCTAGATCCTGGTACTCACCTACGTGAAAGACTATAAATCATAAATAACTCAGTTTCACCATATTTTTAGCTCTACATGATGCGAGTTAAATAGTGAAACTATATCAAATGTGTAATTAGCAGTGGTGGAATTTTTTTTGTATATGCACAGAAGTGAGCTAAAAATATATAACGTTTAAGGGAAATTAAATAAAGGATAAAAGGAACAGTATGAAAATGTATGTAAAATCATTTTTATTCTGTTAAATAAAAATGATTGAGCTTATTTGAAGACCTGAATTAACATATTCAGAGGGAAAAAAATAAGAAAATGTCGGTGCCCGACCCTGAGAGGCAAAACGCAACATGTGATTTTTGTTACTTTAAAAGAATCACTTCAGAACCTTCCGCTGTATTTCCAGCACTTCAGTATCATTAAATGAAAACATAAAAGAGTTAATATATGGTTTTGGTTGCAGGCTTGAGCCAAAAATTCTTATCTTAAATCTTATAATTTGATCTTTTTTTTATTTTCACAAACAATATTGGGGTAAATCTCTGTTGAACAAAACAAACTAACAAAAATCTTATTAGACGATTAAGTTAATCATAAGAACCTAATTTCTGAAAGTCATGGTGCAAAAAGTCACATTTTTAAATCAAAGGAACCTTTTATTTGTCTAAAATTGTATATTCTGGAGCCTTTTCTGACATTTATGTTTGTTTTTTTTTTTACACAAAAGATTAGGAGATGGAGCTGTCATAAAATATTAAATAGAGCACTGTACCAGTAAAAGGTACTGAATGCCACAGAAATCCCAGGTAATAAGAGAATATGGCTGCAGGAGGCAGCGTCACTGCAGTCTATTTCTGTCAGACTCCCACTGAGAGACAAAGGTGCGGTGCCATGTTGTAATGTTCGGATATTAGTTTGTGCTGCTAAGACAGCTAAACATATGAGAGGCAAGATTGCGTAACTCTGTACCGCAGAGAATCTGTGGTTGGATTTGTTGAAAATATGAAAAATTGCTGAAGACATGCAGGAATGACCAATAATATTCAATACAATCACCGGTAGAGAATAGCATGTTTTATACCAAGGTGATAACACTACGACTTATCCATGGGGTGTTCGCAACGATGGTAAAGAAAAGTACCTCGGAGTATAGGCATTGAGCGTAACCACCGAGATACATTCAAGTAATACAGTCGAAAAAAAACATAAAAATGACTATTAAAAACCGTTATTAACCCATTAGCATTTTTATGTCCCATTGGTCGGAACATACAAAACATTTCCTTTTTTTGTGCGACAACCTCTCTGCGTAACCTTCATGTACATATAAACGTATAATTTGAAAACAAAAATTCTTGAGATTCCAAGATATCTTGTGAATCTAGAGTACAATCATAACTCTAGAAACAGTTTAACAAACCACTCTGAAATGCAAAGTCATTGGATTATAGTTGTTCTTAAAAGTGATGATTCCTTTTTTTTTTTAAATGCTAATCCATTTGATGATAGTATGCTACCTCGTTTGATTCCAAGTGTGGTCTTATCTGTTTCCCAGTTTTGCGAAATTCATGTTTTTAGACTGCTAACGCTATAGTTAGCCACCAGCTAATCATGCTAATCGTTCTGTTTGCTAACGCTATAGTTAGCCACATGCTAATCGTTCTGTTTGCTAATGCTATATACTTAGCCACATGCTAATCGTTCTGTTTGCTAACGCTATATACTCAGCCACATGCTAATCGTTCTGTTTGCTAACGCTATAGTTAGCCACATGCTAATCGTTCTGTTTGCTAACGCTATAGTTAGCCACATGTTAATCGTTCTGTTTGCTAACGCTATAGTTAGCCACATGCTAATCGTTCTGTTTGCTAACGCTATAGTTAGCCACATGCTAATCGTTCTGTTTGCTAACGCTATAGTTAGCCACATGCTAATCGTTCTGTTTGAAATTTATTTTCCGTTTTTGAATGATAATTTAGTAAAATTAAAAAATAAATCAATAAACATAACAAAATACATACATCTAATAAAATACATAATTACTTTTCAGAGTATGATAGAAATGTATGAAATAAATCAAATTTATGGTTTATTAATGCATTTGTGTGTGACTTTTTGCTGACTTTAAATCACCTCAACATTTGGTTAAACATTGAAAGGAGGAAATTAAAAAAGATTTTAAAAAAACTCTTAGGCAGCCAGGAGGAGATAACACTTTGTCCAGATGGACTTTTGTGCCTATGGCTACGTTCACACTGCAGGTCTTAATGCTCAATTCCGTTTTTTTTTTATCAAATCCGATTTTTTTTTTTTTGTATGGTCGTTTACACTACACATAAAATACGACCGCAAACGCGCTCCAGTGTGACGTTTCACGGCTCAAAAGCGCCCTGCATGCGCAGAAGAAGATGAGACGTCACCACGGTACGTCACACACAACGCCGTCTGTTTACGGAAGTAAAAATAGTCGGAACGGACGGAATTTTGACAAATTAATTAGAGAGAGAATGACCACAAGAAAAAGGAGAGCTCGTACTTTAACAATGGCCTTCGTTTGGAGCAGTAGCTGCTACCTCCGTGTTTTCTCCGTCGCTGATTATTGACGTAAAAGACGGATTTAAAGCGACATGGCCGTTCAGACCTCAGCGGCTTTCAAAAACATCCGATATGTATCGGATTCAGTGCCACATACTGAAGTGACCTGGGTCGGATTTAAAAAAACTCGGATTTGTGCCGTTCAGACCGCCAGAAAAAGATCAAATATGGGTCGCATAGGGGCAAAAAAGTCGGCTTTGATGCGCTTTCACCTGCAGTGTGAACGTAGCCTTAGAGAGGCTTGATGAAAACAGCCGATGGAGTCAACAAGACAAAAAAGACCCATTTCTTCCTCAGTTCGTTTCCCACTGATCTGTTTTCAGTTACAGCTGCCATCCCAGAGGCTTATTTTTAACAGGCCGGGGATATGTATAGTCTCTCCACTGAAGCATCCGTCACAGAAGCTGCTGCTGGTTCTGCACCTTTTCTATAATTTACATTTGAGTTTTCACACTGCTGATCTGATCCAGGACACCTTTGCATGTGAAATAAAACGTGGCTTCCTATTTTTGCTGCTAATAAAGCTTTCCAGTACTGGTACAGTAAAAAGACTGGGTGTTTTCATAATATTTTTGAAAATATGTGGGTGTGAAGAGGTGGAAGCACAAAAATAACATCATTTTACATCACAGCTTTTTAAAGGAACACAGGAACGAGTCTCATCAGTATTTAGTGAGCATATCAACAACACAGGAGCAACTATTTAAACCTTAAAAAAGGTAGAAATACATATTTTAACATTCATTATTAGTTTCAGTACAACCTATGGGAGAAATTTCAAAATGCAACCATTGTGCTTAAATTTTTCAGGTTTAATAAACTACATTACATACAATAGAGCCCGGTAAAAAACAAAAAAACTCTAAACTTCTGAAAACGTATCCTGCAAGATGTAAAGCTTTCAGGTTCCAGGAACGTCTCTAAATTCCAGATATTTTATAAAAAATTATTCCATAATGTTCCCCGTAATTCCTGGAAACGAACCTGTAAATTCCACAAAGATTATTCAGATTACAAGTCGCCTCATGATGCAACCTCGTCCACGAAAGCATCCTTTGAGATCCAGTAAGGTAAATCTGTAAATTCCAGTTTAGCGTGTTTGGGAAATTTAACCAGGAAGTTCTAAACCCAGTTAGTTTTATAAAATCTGCTTGTTGGTTGTGGAAACGTTCCCCTAGGTTACAGAAAGTACCAGAATAAGAGTCACATCATACTTCGTAATACAGTCCAATCCAAGATGGCAGCATGTTAGTTTTAGGAGTGTATCGGATTGGAAAGGAGGCGAGTTGTGGGAAGGAATGGTCTGCAAAGATGTGAATCACCTTCTATAAAATCTAATTTTAATAAAAAGGTACAGATTCAAAGGTTATTTTGTATTGTTAAGGGCCAATTAGAAATCGTAGAGAATAATTTTGTTTGCCCTTCTTTTTACTTTGAACCGAAAATGTAAAGAAAGCTGTGCGTTAAGTAAATTTGCGTTCTTGCTTTCTTTGGTTTTGATTGTTTACTGTAAACCTTTCTTTAATACCAGGAGTAAATTAATGTTGAACAAAGCAGCAAAACATTATCTTACAAAGAGCTTTTTTTTAAACCGATCCGACACCATCCTGTAGTGAATCTAAAAAAAGCCCCTTCCTTCTTGGTTGCTCTGATCTGCTTACCAGCTTCAGGTTTTAGATTTTAGAGTCAATAACTTCAGCCTATTTTCCTCCCTGATACCCAAACACCAGAAAACACGACTGAGCCTTCCTCCAAACCACCAAGAATGCCCTGGTTTCCATCAAAAAGAACAGATTCCCTCAGATGAAAGTCAAAATGAATCATGTCCTGCTTGTGGATGAAAACAAAACTCTTGGCCGCCGTAATGAGGAACAGATAAGAGATTTACCAAAAAAAATCACATCCTGCTGTGTGCTGCTGCAGGAAACCAGGCACAAACTGTACCAGATTGCAGAGTAAGCTTCCAATTTATATAACAGCGTTTTCCTGCGCAGCTCCAGAGTTCGGACTTAGTCAAAGTAAAAAAACAAAAAAAAACATAATCCTTCTCTGTGGGTTGGGAGTTCATGTGCCAACAAGATGATATGATGAAGCTAAGTTAAAGAATTGAGATGATAATGGGCAATGCTGCTTCAATTAAGCACAGGGGGATTTATTTCATTTCACAGAAATTCTGACTACTTGTACAAATTGATTAATTCATAG
This sequence comes from Apricaphanius iberus, assembly GCA_028564705.1. NCBI lineage: Eukaryota > Metazoa > Chordata > Actinopteri > Cyprinodontiformes > Aphaniidae > Apricaphanius > Apricaphanius iberus. Next base: position 4,089,246 of record JAPXFQ010000683.1, read on the forward strand.
AGCAGATGACCAAAATGAAATAAAGGAATTGAACAAATTAATTCACAGAGTTGAAGGGACACTTTGTTTTCCCCCCTAATGTTGGTATAATGTAAGTCATTTTGTTTCTGATCAAGTAAATCAACAGTAAAGAGAGTAAAAATGTAATTATACAACGTGAAAACCACTGTTAGGTAAGTTACAAAAATACAGCGATATATTTCCTATTCTTAGTGACAGCCTCAAAAATTTAAAATTCAAAAGTTACAGAACTTTAATTTACTTTTGGTAGAATATTTTCAATATGTAACACAATTTTGAAACACTTTTTATATGATGCGATAGATCCGGTCTTTTTAATAGGGATGCAACGATAATCTTTTTTTTTCAAACCGATACGATACTTGGATCCGAGTACTTGCCAATACCGAGTCCCAACGCCGATACTTCTACCACACACACTAAAAAATGATTTATCAATTGGAAGGCAGGTTTTATTTCCCCTCTGCTTTTTTACAACAAATGATGGTAAAAACTAAAATTTCAAACGAAAAATACAAATGTCCATATTTTAATTATTGTCTCATGGTATTTATCAACTAACTGATACTGATATGAGTACATTAGAACAGTATCGGTCCCAATACGTCTATTGGTATTGGTGCATCCCTAAGTTTTAGCATTATTTTAGCATTATTTTATTAAAACTTGCTTGTGATCTTGATTCAATAATGTTTTTCGTTTTGAGAAACAGGTGGTTCCTTGTGGATCTTCCACGACATCCAACTCGATTCGGTACGCTGCGTTAGTTGGGCGTAAAAACATTTTCAATGTGTACTGCAACCTCGAGTTACTGAAACTTTAACATGTAATTTATTACTCTAATTTTTGTAAATAATACGTTACATTACTGCGTAACTGATAACAGTTATACATCCCTGTAGCTTGTTACTTTTGTAGTGCTTTACTCCCAAAACTAATGATACCAGTGTATTAAATTAGAAATTATAACTCAGGCTCATCACAGAATGATGCTATCCGTCTTTGTTTAGTTCAGTTTGGTGACGCCGTTCCAACAATTATCACTTCCGATATTCCAGAAATATCACCTGAGCCTCTCCACTTTCTAAAAGTGCTGCTTGACCCAATTGCAATCATCCGAATACCTGGAGAGATCAACTAAGAGAAAACTACAAAAGTTGCCCCTTCATCTGCTTTAAAACGTGCGGTGAAAATGGGTTTTTGGACGTTTGGGGTCATTTATGGGGAGGGGGATACAGGAACAGTGTTTAGCGCATCACTTTCTGGGTTGAAGCTCTTCCTTGTCGTCAACAAATCTTTCTGCTTGTCCACAGCGCCTTTCCGAGCCTTGCTCAAAGAGCAAAGTGTGAGGGCGTTAAGTTGTCGGCCTTTAGCAGAGAGCAGCAGCAGCAGGGTTAGCCGTTCCCCAACAGCACCCAGATGGTCTGAGAACAACGTGTGACGTGCGAAAGCAGAAAGGAGTTTCAGATGGAGTGTGTTACTGGTTTATCCGAACAATTAACCTCTGAAGTCCCTCAGACGATAGAAAAATGACATTGATGGGGCTACAAAGCTCATTTAAGTGAAATAAATTGTGTAGAGTGCTGTGATTAAAAACAAAAATTCTACAAATTGGCAACCAAGCTTATAAAACTGTAAAGCATCAACCGTCATGGCTGATTGTTTCTAGTAACAAACACTCAGGACAGAAAATGTCCCACTGTGAGAAAGATGAGCTTTAAAGTCACTGAGGATGAGGCTAACATGGCGTCACACTAGGGCTGGGCGGTATGGCAAAGTGTTCATATCACGGTATTTTTAAAAAACATTATGGTATTTAACTGTTTTTTTTTTTTGCCATACAAAACTGTTCATATCTACATTATCTTATAAAGAATGAAAAATATAAAAATGTGCTTTAAATAGCCCATTTTACTGCCATATGGACTGCATCATGCTGTTTTTTCCAGACACAGGTGAATGATATGAAAATAATTAAAATGTTTATGATTCTAGTAGACATTCTTGATGTTCTAAGGCTGAAAGTATAATATTTTTTAAAACCTCACGTTGGCGCAAGCAACAAATTGCATCTTCTAATTGCTTTGCATGTAGTACCAAAGAATCCCGCTAGGGGGCAGAGTATAGACTCAGACCGGATTCTGCCAAAGAAGAAGTAAAATAAACATGGCGACCGTAGGTGATTATTAGCTGGTTAATATTCAGATAACAGAAAAAAAGACGGCATAAGTATCGTAGATGGTACGTTAAACATATTTATCGCTATTAATGATTTCTTTCTTACTGGTTTTGCCGCCGTTGACTTTGTTACCTACAGACGGTCAAATAACGCTCAACACTTCCCCCTACTGGTTACTCTCTATAGCGTTTGTACAAGGTATGACGTTCGGTTCTCGTCTGACATTTTAAAGCCGATAAACTTTTTAAACTATAGACGAGGATCCTATTTTTTGGAATTACTTCATCAGAATTGTGTGTTTTGCTCCGTCCAGCAGCTGCACTTAGTTAAACACTTTCTTTTCTACACTGTGGTGAAGAGCGTGTAGCAGTGAAATCGGTCCTGGCTGAAACACTTCCCCTCATTAAACGTTCCAGAAGTTGTCTGAGCTATTCACCAGTATAGGGTTATATTACAAATTCATATCATACCGAAAATAAACACCAGTTTTCGCTATGAACCGGTATACCGCCTAGGCCTGCGTCACACTTAACATTCGTAATAAAATGAATACATATTAAAGATATATGAATACATGAGTCTAACTGGAATATTGACTCATTCTGGTTGAGTTTCCACCGTGTGGCGCCAAATTTTAAAACATAGCCTACCTAAAACTGTGCCCACGATAACTAATTGCTGAAATGTTATAGACAAACAAATGTACTGCACTCGAACATGACTTAATTATAAAAAATGTCATTTTACAGTAAGACCTCCCTCTGCCTAACATGCTAAACAGGAACCGTTAGAAGCTCTGTGTATGTAGAGAATGTCCACATGTTAAGGATAAGAAGAACCTTCTAAAGAAAAACCAAAAATGCTTGTTTTTAACAGTGGAAACCAGCTAATAAATGAGGGAGGAGCTGCTTGTATCCAAGCAGACTAGCGACAGTCCAACCCTGCCTCTGTGGCTCCTCGCATTCACACAGCAATAAGGCAGAGTGCTGAACTCAGCACACTGCAGGCCAGGCTGCCATCGCCTGTTTGGCTCTCGGCTCTCACTCTGTCTCCGCTTTATGTTTCTGGCCTGCAATGGATGCACTTAAGGCAACACAGTAAATACGGACAACCAATTAAGAACTGCAGCGCCACATTTTACAGGTACAACACGTTAATTAGCAATGTTGGCATCTTTAAGCACCCTGTAAGTTATGCTAGAGGACGTAGTACGTTGTGAAAAGCCGTTAAGCCTATAACTAAAGGGAATGTCGCCTGTAGATTCAGGGTAAGTAAGCTCCAGATTTGAATTAAAGTAACGTTAGAGCCAGGAAAGCAGCATGTAAGTATAACAGGAAATGATCCTCCAAGAAAACATAAAAGTAGAATGAAAGTTCCACTTAAGTACGCTGTGAAGCCTAGTTTATGCTTCTAACCGCACATTTGCACTCAGACACAGACATATTTTTTTTATGGTTCTCCGTCTTTTTCTCTCCACTCTGTTTTTTCAGCGTTGCTCGACCAGGACAGCAGGGGGCGCTAACATTTCACGGCGTATCTGTCTGCTATCACAGCGTTTTTTTCAGCTTTTTTTTTTTAGGTTTGTGAACGCATTTCTCCCTCAAGGAGCAATGGACGACGGAAAGTAAGTTTTGATTAAGCTGTAAAGCTTTTTACTAGAAGTGCAGCTCATTGAATCCTTTAGAAACACATGGAAACAAACACAGCAGCCGTTTTTTGTTGTTTTCCTACACCTTCGGTTCAAAATCGCCTAAAGAACAGATTAGATAAATTATCCTTTCAATATAAATCATATAGTGGCCAAACGCTGCATTAACTACTGATTACGGCGGTTATAGAGCCCAGTTCTGGTGATGCGATCTCTGGTTGTTGCTGAAACTGACCAATCGGATGCAAAAGAAGGTCTGAATATTCTAGAAAGAATCTGTAAGGTGAATGAAAATATCTAATCCATTCCCGAAATTTACTCCATTAATTGCAGCACTTGTGCAGTAAGTTGATCAAAACTCTGCTTGCAAAAAAATTGAAATAGCCAAATAAGAGAGAGCTTAATTTTGACCCAAACTGCGTCCAATCAGAGCAGCTGAATAAAAAAAAAAAGTCTTTTTTTTTTTTTAAACCAAATCTTTCTTTGCACCGATAAGGAAACTTTAGTTAAAAATGCATCTCACTGTGTCACCGGTGACAAAATCCACAGTAAGGAAAACGAGGAGCGTTAAAAGGCTCAGAACAAAAGAACAAATCATCAAACGCAAACCCAGCTGCTCACGGATGCACAAACACGAGCCTCAAGGTGCACTTTCCGTCCCGGTGTGCACGGTGAATGGGCATTCACAGAGAAAGAGCACAAAGCATCTCTACTTCACCTATCCACAACGCAGGGAGACACAACTCTGCTTTGCCAAAAAAACACATGAAACCGAGCGGATTTAGAATTCAAGCAAGGGTGCATGAGCAAAAAAAAAAAATCACAGACCGACACCATCGCATCTTTTCAAATCACACCACGTGATCCGGGTTACTCTGCTTCAGTTACGATTAAAGGACATTCGCCGGACAGGCTGACAAGTAGGGGATAAACTGTTTGGATCCAACAACAAATCCAAACCGCTGTTTCATCAACAGTCAGCAAAAAACCCAAATGAAGCAGAGGCCAAACAGACGCTGTCTGCACGCACCTCAAAGAACAAACGAAATAACTGCTTTATATTCTGGAGCCCTTTGGTCCAATGGCTCCCTGTGAAACCTATTAAAAAAACTAAATGTTCGTTTTTGTCGGGTAAGAGGACCTTTCAGAGTCGGAGTCACTAAAATTTCCAGCCAACCCCAGAGATGCATCGCTCAACGCAGTCAACCCACCACTTTAATGGTTGAAAACAGAAAATAAATCATCTTTCGTCTTCCTCAATCCCCACATCTTTAACATGATGATGAAGACAGAAGACTAAAGAAAATGTAATAAATGCTGGTCTGAAGAAAAATAAAAAATCTGGCAGGTTAATACGAAATGCTCTGCAGGTTTTTGTTTTATATCTTTGGTTTTGTTTTATTTTCGTGGTACTAGTGGCCGTTGTCGAACAACTATTTGACAAGAAATGAGGTAAAGAAGGAAGGGGAAGACATGCAATACAATATTCTTCCCATTTAAGAATCAGTGTGCTGGTCTCTCTTTTCACGAAGCTTACATAGTGATGCTTGATGCATTAAAAATAAAGACAAAACGTGATTTCCGAGCAATCAAAGTGGTCATTTTGAATTTTTAGCGATTTAAAAAGTAGAAAACGTGACTTATTTTTGTATCTGAAAGAAACCGTGCAATACCTACAAAGGTACAATCTTTGTTTTGGAATAAACTGTGTCACACCTACCCTAATCAAGCTCTAAGTCATTGGCTGAAAGAGTCGGGTTCAAATGGGACGTTTGAATGTGCAACCAGACTCTGGTCCGCCTAAAAACCTCGCTCTCGGCTCCGTTGAAGTGAACTCTGGTGCCTTTCCATTTCTATGCAAATGCTAGGCAGGCTGGATGAGCGAGAAGCCAACAGTAGCACAGGGCATTCTGGGTAAAAAACAACCACACAACAGCAACTCTTTGTCCAAACCATTTGCCAAAGACAGCAGAGCGATCCTAAAACCACTAAAATTGGACACCATTCTAGGTTTTCATTGACATTTCATGGAACAGAAGGTGTCACCGTGTTGAATGCCTCTTGGTGCGGCGCCACCACAGGAGAGGAGGCTAACATTTGTACATTTGGATCGCAGTCTACTCTAATATCTTACCAGGGGGGGAAACCAACAAATTTAACTTGTAAGCCAGAGCTGTAAAGATTGAAAATCGGTCTAAAAAAATGTCAACCAGTGGATCATGTAGGCCTGACTCGTGAAATTGCGATTTACCGCAAAGATTCCATTTGATGTTAGATAGAATTGTCTATCAATTAATTCAATATCGGAAAATACAGGTATGAGATCATTTTATTTCAGCTTCATACACAATAGGGTACCCCATTATCACTGAACCAGGACAGAGTGAATATAAATCGTGAAACAGCTGAATCTGACATTGCTGCGCTGATCCCGAGCGGAGTAGTTAATCACAGACATTTTAACTGCGTTTGCACATGTGCAGAATATGCAGGAGTCCAGGGAGAAAGGGGAGACGTTTGAGGCGGCGAAGAAAGGAGGTCAGATTGAGCTGCATCAAAACTAGACGAATGCAGTCTCACTTTTCAAACAGCTGAGGAGATGCTTCACACAGATGAAGCAAACCTCGTGTAAATACAATCAGATTCTTTTTAGGATTAGATAGATTTTTTTTTTATTATTACATGAAAGAGAGCAGAGAGAACAGGTTAATGTTTTGTAAAAATCTAATTAATGCACATGTTTTCATCTCCACATTCATTAATATGGACAAACGACTTCAAAAATAGCTGTGGATGATGACTTATCACCCCCGAAAACACTTCACTGTACTTGGCTTGAAATAAATCATGTTAAACAATAATTATTTTCACACGATTTATTCCTCTACTTATTCATGATCTATTTAAAGCCAAACGGTTTCACTGCTTTCAGTGAATTATCTCCCTAAACATCGTGTCAGAGTTCACAGATAACCAACCATAATGCAGGTATTGTCGTTGGGTAAATTCTCAGCTTATGAAGTCGTGACTTTTATCGTATTTTTAAACCCACTTTAACAAAACGATCTTTTTGTTACCTTTTAAGGCTTTCAATATGTAAAAAAAATGCATTCCCTACTGCAGCATTGGGTTGGATGGAAACATAATAAAGCCACATTTACCGCGCTACGGATGCTAGGCTAGTTGATTCACGCAAACTCAAGTACTGCTACTACTTTGCTGTAACGCATCGCTGAAACCAAAAGGTGGAACTAAAGAAGAAATATTACTGTTCAAATGTTAAGTTTGTTTTCAGCTTCTTTTTTTTTTACTCCGTAAAGAATTGCACGGCATTTTATGGCAGTACTTGGTGGCGAAATTTCCCTGGACTGCTATTTTATAATAACAATATTCAAACTTTAACCATTTTTCTTTTCATTGAGGGCGTTTTTACATGTGTGGCCGTGCCAGAAAACGGCAAGAGAAAAACGCTACTTTCATCTGTTCACATGGTGCGGGTCTCGGCCCGTACAGGAGTCCAGTGTTTTAACGTTACAGACTACTCCAAAACAGCAGGTGGCGGTATACAAACAATTCTGTAGCTGAAGTGAGGAGTACCGACGTCATAAAGCGCTTTGGTTGCTTCATGGTCTCTTTGTGACTTTCCCTTTAAATATACTTTTTTTTTTTATCACAATATATAATCTTACTCATTGTCGCAATATATTGAATCGTCCCCCCTGTATTCTGATATTTATCGCGTTGTTCTTGCCAGCATACATTCCTAGTTTCCTTATTTACTCACTTCCCATCGTGGCATTTACTTTATAAAAACCAATATGAAATTGCTTACAGCTTGAAACGGTTTGACGGCCTTCTTTATGCAACCATTGGTTGGACCATTGGTGTGTTTTTCATTGTAATAGCGATACCTGTGTCCCCCCCATGTTCCTAAAGATTACCATCTGACGTGGCACTCTTTGATCACATTACGATATTCCTGCAGCTTTAACGTTTTTTCATCCTCATCCTGGTTCAAACCAAGTCGTTTAAAATGAGATAATATACCAATAACGGCACAGTTACAAACTAGGATGAAGGATTATTTGATGGCAGGTTGTTACCGAGCGCTACTGTTGATAATGTTGGGATGATGTTAAGTTTGCTAACCGTCTTTCTCTATAACATGTTGTCTTCCTTTTTTTTATTGCAGGACTTTTATTATGAACTGTTGAAGCTGCTTGGACTCAGATTTTGTATCTCAGTGGGATTCATCCTGGTAAAATGAAGAGTAAATAAAAAACACTTTTGTGTTTGTTTGACAGTACACTAATTTTGGAACCCCAACCTGCATTTACAACGCCTCAATAATCTGGATTTTCACTACAAGTGACAAAAAAACGTAAGAATAACCAGTTTTGTAATAAACGAAGACAAAACATCCGCTGGTTTCAGCCTACAAACTATTTGTGGTGATGATTTAATCTTTTCAGAATAAGGTTTATCAAATATAGCTTCCAGTTGAAGCAAAGCTCTGTATGAAACATCCTACTCCTCTGCAGAGCCTGTCAACTGCCCCCTCCCATAAATCACTGGAGCTGTTGCATAAATCCCAAAGCCTCAGCCGTCATCCCGCCAACATGTTGATATGAGGAGAAAGAGAGAAGCGAGGCTAGCGGCATGAATGCCGGCGTATTTCAGGGGATTTTGGCACATGTTTTTTCCCCCACCTCTAGTTCATTTATAGCCACGTCTAGCAACTGTGTCTTCTTCTGCTAGAACATATTTGGAGGGAAAACTGTGAGACAGAGAGGCAGCGAAGTCGTTCGGTTAAAAAGAAAATGAAGCCAGATGAGATGAAAACTCAGATGGTCATCAGGGTTTCGAAAGGTTTTTGTGTCATTGAAACAGGAGATTGTGAAGATTTGATATTCAAGTGTAGGCAAATTTTAATCCATCGCAGTGAAAAGACGATAGGAGGAGGAAGAAGAAGAAGGAAACCCCCAGATCCAGATTTCTGAAAGCAGCTATAACCTCTGTTCCACTATCATGGTTTAACATCCAGGCCACCGCAGATGCTCAGCTGTCCCTTTAACATGCTTCTTAAATTATCCAATTAGTAAAGTTAGCATCATTCTAACTATTTTTGTTTTTAGTGATTATTTAAAAGCATAAAACATTTCAAACCCAAATGCCAAAACAAGATATTATAGTAGGACATCGTTCCTGAAAGTACAGTGCAACATTCAGACAAAGAACAGGCAAACACACTTCAATACTATTTTAAAAAAAAACAGACTGTACGGCATTCATCTCGATAAGTAACCTCTGCAAAAATTGGATTAACAAATGCACTGCTGCAAACAGCCCAGTAGGTGGCAGTGCCACCACTAAATTCAATTACAAGATGGAAAAGAAGACGCACAGGGTGCATTGAGTACGGAAAGATTTACAGATTTTAGTATAATTTACTATAAAACGTGTTGCTGCGAGCACGACACCAGAGCTACCGCTAGCTACGACGGTCTTTGGTTCAGCTTCTGGGAAAAACATCTGCCGTCTTTAAGTTCACGTATTGATTCAGTTGTTAACTTCAAATTATTTGTTAATGTCCTTATTGATTTTGTCATTAGTGCCCAAATTAGGGGTTTTAAAGGTTGTGGTTACAACCCTAGAAATGTTTCCCGCCGTGGTGCTAGTCGACCGGGGCGTGGGGTTGGATTGTTCACTGGCTGTGTTGTGAAAAACGTTTCGCTGCCCCTCTTTCATTTTTTGCTTTCGTATTATATATGGGATCAGAACAAAATTCAATTGAATTCACTTTTATTTATATAGAGCAAACTCACAAAAAATGTCGTCTCAATACAATTATACAAACGTTTCCAATCAGTTGTAAGGAATCCCAGCAGATTGCAAAACTAAACTGAGAATAAATATTGGCAGTCGAAAATATAGTTGTAACTGAAAATCTTATTTCTGAATCTGAAATAAATGTATCGAAAGGGAAATAAAAATTGAAAGTGAATTTTTTTCACAATGAAACTCAAAATATATTAAATTAAACAATTAACTCACAATGAACATTTTTCCATTTTCATCTTTCTTTTTCCAACAATCTTTTTTTTTTTTTTTGCGCTTCTGGTCTTTTCCGTTGCTTACGAAGAAGATAAAATTTGGTCATTTTGAAACGTTTCTGATAATGCCAAACAACTAGCATCATGGTGTGAAAACAACAGGTGTGCCGGCATCTAGATATTGGCTACGATTTATAATCATGAACATCTCCCTTACATTGTTCCAACATTTTAAACACTGATTCCAGAGAAAGCAAAGTAGTAAATAGTTTCTGGCAGCTGTATGGAGCATGAAGCACCGCAGATGTTCAGCTGGCTGAAGGAGGTTTACTACATTGCATTTATTTATGAGAAAGACGAATTAAACTGACAGTACAGGTGCTAAAAAGTGCAGGGGCTGTCCACCACCCTCAGCTTGTCCTATTGTGACAGAGATACGACAATACATGAAAAAATATATAAATGTGAACGGGCATAGAGCCCCAGTTTGCTTTTTTTCTATATTTCCAGACCTAAAAAAGATCACAGGCTAAACTGTAGAAACGCTGACAGTGAGTTTCTTTTTAAGAAAAGTTGTAAAACGCATGAAGATTAGCAGCAACTTTAGGATTTTAAACGCTATCTGACACACTCCTCTTTGCAACACGGTAGGACGGACAGAAGGGCGGTATTTTTAGGTTTTCCCTGAAGCACGTTAAAAACTCTCTAAAGAAAAGCATGGACCAGACAGCAGCTTGAGCGATTCAGAAGTTTATTCCTCCAACCTGGAACCACTTTCTTCTTTGTGCCGCTGCTGCTTTAAAGTTTGCATGTATTGCGCAATGGTTGAATGGACAGGGAGCTAATTCTGGATAAATGTGGAACGGACGGCATGAAGACTGTCTGAAACCAGGTTTGGACCTTTCACCAACAGTCATGCATTCGCATTGGGTTTCTGAATCTGCTGCCCGTTAGGAGATAAGCTAACAGTAACTGAAAGAGTTTGAGACAAAAAAGGAGCGAGCTAGGATGTCTTGATGTCTGTCGTTTCTGCTTTAAAGCAGATGGCAATAAGAGGATAAAACAAACTGATGGTTCAAATCCCACCTGATGTTTGCAGCCTGATGACAGAGAAATAAAGCCAGCGGCGATAAACGGGAAGCTCTGCCGTTATCACTGAAACTACTGCAGGGAGACGCTTCGGACAGAGTAAACAGCGCGGTAGTAAGGTAGTAATCGTTGCCACAACTCTGTCAGCAGGAGGCCGACTCTGCTGCTCTTCCAGGAAGAACACAGATCCCAACGTGATCTAACGGTCGAGTTGTCTGCAGGAGAGACCGGGGGCAAAAATGAGACAAGAATTTGTTAAACTGTCAGCGAGTCAGGACAGGTTTGTGAGGGCAGCACATCAGAGCGGAGCTCGGAGGGACAGTTTAGACTAAACTAGAAAGGCACAAACCACATTCTACAATTTCTCATTATTTCCCGTTAAATTTCAAAAGTATTAGTCCCTAATTTCTGATAGTTAAAGGTTGGATATAGAACAGGAAGACATACAGATAGCGACATGTCGTTTATCTAGATTGTAGTTACAACAATACAGATCTGGGCGACATATTTCATTATTTCATATCACAATCTCTTTTTTCAATAAAGGCGATATCGATATTTATCACAATATAAATCAAATCACTATATTTGTAAAAATGTAAGATGCGAAATGAGCAGCAGCTTGTTTTGATATAAATATTTATTGTCTTATCTATTTCAATACAAAATAGGAGCTGAAGGAACATGATTCATCCCTTTTTAGATGGCTAAAAAAAAGATATAGATTACAAACTAGTGGTTGGCGTTAAGGCAACATTTTCATATCACTGTATTTTAAAAAAATATAACGGTATTACGGTATTTAATGGTATTTTTTTTTGCCATACAGGACCGTTCATATCCACATTATCTTATAGGAATGAAGAATGTAAAAATGCGTTTTAAATAGCCTACGAAATAAACCACAACGCTACGAAATAAACCACAACGCTACAAAATTAACCACAACGCTACAAAATTAACCACAACGCTACAAAATTAACCACAACGCAACAAAATTAACCACAACGCAACAAAATTAACCACAACGCGGTATAACTTCCGGTTTAGCTTTTGTGTTGTGGTTAATTTTGTAGCTTTGTGGTTTATTTTGTAGCGTTGTGGTCTATTTTCTAGCACTGTGGTTTATTTTGTACCGTTGTGGTTAATTTTGTAGCGTTGTCGTTAATTTAGCAGCGTTGTGGTTTATTTTGTAGCGTTGTGGTTTATTTTGTAGCGTTGTGGTTTATTTTGTAGCGTTGTGGTTAACTTTGTAGCGTTGTGGTTAATTTAGCAGCGTTGTGGTTTATTTTGTAGCGTTGTGGTTTATTTTGTAGCGTTGTGGTTAATTTAGCAGCGTTGTGGTTTATTTTGTAGCGTTGTGGTTAATTTTGTAGCGTTGTGGTTAATTTTGTAGCGTTGTGGTTTATTTTGTAGCGTTGTGGTTTATTTTTTAGCGTTGTGGTTAACTTTGTAGCGTTTTGGTTAATTTAGCAGCGTTGTGGTTTATTTTGTAGCGTTGTGGTTTATTTTGTAGCGTTGTGGTTTATTTTGTAGCGTTGTGGTTTATTTTCTAGCACTCTGGTTTATTTTGTAGCGTTGTGGTTAACTTTGTAGCGTTGTGGTTAATTTAGCAGCGTTGTGGTTTATTTTGTAGCACTGTGGTTTATTTTTTAGCGTTGTGGTTAACTTTGTAGCGTTGTGGTTAACTTTGTAGCGTTGTGGTTTATTTTGTAGCGTTGTGGTTAACTTTGTAGCGTTGTGGTTTATTTTGTAGCGTTGTGGTTAACTTTGTAGCGTTGTGGTTAATTTAGCAGCGTAGTGGTTAATCTTGTAGCATTGTGGCTAATTTTGTAGCGTTGTGGCTTTTGTATTGCTGTGCTACTTCTGGGCCACCATAGATTAGCAGCCTAAAAACACAGGCATAAAACGTGTCAATATGAATTGTTTTTCTTTCCGGCTGATCACTTTGACAGAAGCATTTAATTTGGAGGAGACGCACCAGGAGATTAGACAAGCATCACCGATTTGTTCCAGCGACACCACTGGAAACACCAAAATCGCTTCTTCAGCTGCAGCGCATCTTTGGTTTCCACTCATCCTCAGGGGTTAACAGGAGCTGCTCTTTCACATCTGGTTGGTTTGGTCTCATCCAGACATGTGGAGTTAATAAAAGCTGCAGCCTGTTGGGGCGAGGCCAGAGCCTCTGGAGATCGCTCCACAGCTGGGACCGCTCCTCCAGGAGAAGGTGATTTCAGAGTTTTCCTCGCTCAGCTGTACACACAAAGCAGCTGAGAGAGCTCAGGACCTGAGGTCAGGCCAATGTGGACGTCACACAAACACACGCTGAACCGTTGCATGTCTGAGACTTAATGTAGCGCAAAAGTGTGGGCCATCAGAGTCCGAGAGACGGCCACTTATAGTCTAGAAGAAGAGATTATGGATAACAGCTGGTTAGGGAAATGAAGATGAAGGCACAAACTCTGGTTCAGCAGTCAGCACTGCAAAACCATAGCTTGTGTGTTTAAATGCATTTTAGATTGCGGCATTCCAGGGTCGTAACACTTTGGGTGCCTAAAAAGTTAAAAAAATAAGTGCAAAGGAGAAAAACATCCAAAAATAATAATAGTAATGATGAAGGATTTTTTTTTAACTGATACAAATTAATCCACAACAAAGCATTTTACACAAAATGACTATTTTTGTAAGCATTATCATGTCTTGTTTTAATTGTTTTAGAGGGAATATAAACGCTGCTGTCACATTTTTGTCATGGTATGTTTGCTGAGGGGTTGAAAAACGTGTGTTATATCGGTGTAAATTAGAGATGCAACAATACAATTTTATTTCGAACCGATACTCTAAGCTTTATCAACTACTTTCGGGAAGTACTTAGATCAGTATTAGTATCGTAAGTGTGGCTTAGGTTATCCTGAGCTATTTTTGTAGTTATGCTGCTATAGGCTTAGACTGTTAGGGGACAGACTGACCACTTTTCTTCACTCTTCTACTTTTCTCTCCTACTACTCTCCAGATATATTTTTTCTGCTGTTATTGCGATTGTTAACCCAGTTTTCTCTCAGTATTTTTCTCCCCATAGAAGCTCCACATGGTCTGGTGTCCTGCTCAGCTACATCGCCCCCTGCTGGATGGAGAACATCTGTCCAGATGATCCTCTAAGTCACAGAGCATCCTCCATGCTGTCTCTTTTCTATCTTCTCAGACCCCCAGACGGTCGTGGCAGATGACCGCTTGTACTGAGCCAGGTTCTGGTTCTGCTGGAGGTTTCTTCCTGTTAAAGGGGAGTTTTTCCTCTCCACTGTCGCTACATGCTTGCTCAGTGTGAGGGATCGCTGAGGAATTACTGTGGTTGGCGTCTGCATGATCCGAGCACAACCTCACATCAATGATTCACCGCAATCTGCTGGGATTCCTTACATAGAAAACTTTTTAACTGATTGTAATGTTTGTATAATTGTATTGAGACGACTTTTGTTGTGAACTGGCTCTGTATAAATCAAAGTGAATTGAATTGAATAATACCGATACCAAAATTAATAACACAGAAAGAAAAATGCAATGAATTGGAAGACTGGTTTTAATTAACATTATTGCAGAGTTTCCACATTTTAAGTATCGGTTTACCGTACATAAGAGTGTCATCAACCGCGATAGCTGATAACATCCCTAGTGTAAATGTAAGGTCAAGTGCTGTAATGTAAGTATACATATTAGGGCTGTCACGATTCAGCAAATCTCCAATGGAGTTTTTTTTCTTACAGCACGAAGCCCTATGCCATATTTAGCATTGTCTAGCTTCAAATATAGGCTGAAAAAGAATATATACTGTAGGTACCAGCATAATTGAGCTCCTCTCCAAGCTCCATCAAAAGTTGCTTTTTTCAAGAGAAACAACTAATCAGGAGGTGTGACGGCCTCACTGACCCCCAAATCAATCAAAAAACCCTAATCAGGAGTCCGGTCCGACACATAAGCACATTCCTATTGACCAAGGTTTTATAGCATGTAGTCGAAATCAATTAGGTCCTTTAAGGGTAAACCAAATGAAATGAAAAGTTTCCACTGAAGTAGAGCTACATGCAAACCTAAACGCAAAAATCTAAAAAGGCAGAGAGGCGAGAGGGATCGAACGTTAAGCGGACAAAGGCTTTTAAGGCAATGCAAAAATCTATTATACTCCATCTGACTGAAAATGTGATTTCTCACTTGCAAACCGTGCATTCCTCACTACTTTACTACTGTACTGAAGCCCTGCGGCCAGAGCTCCGGACGCCTTTTTGCTCCCCTGAAATGAGATCCAAGCGCCTTCATCCCACAGGATGGCCAGACTGAACATCACAAGGATTCGGTTCCACAGCCAGTTTAGCAAATCCCGCTTTAATCTTCACAGCCAAGGGGTGAAAGGTTTGGGGAGATTTCCACTACGAGCTTATACGAGTAGATTTGGTTACTAAAGCTTCCAGACATACATTTAAAGTTGCCTCACCAAAGACTGATCGTGTGGTGGGTTTTAGGTTCATTTTAAATCAGCCAATGAGATAACAGGATATCCTCCAGGCTTACAGTCCATCTTCAAATCCTACAAACCAAACGTACACAGAGCTGGGGAAACATAATTTCTTTTTTTTTTACAGCAAAATATCTGTTTAAGGTTGTTGTAAAATGAAAATCCCATCGTAGCTCTTGCCTGTTTGTTTTCAATTATAAATAAAAGCAACAAACTTTATGTCCGTCATGTTTACAAGCATTTCTCGTCTCATTTTTGGCCAACTCGTTTTCCTAGTTATTGTGGACGCGCCATTAGTAAAATAACAGCCAGCGTGTCCGGCAGTGAAAAAAAGCCTCGCTACAAAATAAGGATCTGTTGTATGTAGAAATATTCATGTGTAACTGCAGCCTCAATAAAAAAAAAAAAAACGTGATCACAAATTAATTTGCCTCGCCCCATTTGACCTCTTTAGCTACCAGTTTCAGTTTCTATCCCTCCCCAAATCTTCATCTGCTCCCTGTAAATCTCTTTCTACCCCCACCATCATGGCTCGCTGCTTATGCAAGCGGCTTTCACATCTTATTTCATTTATTCATACATGCAGGTGAAGCTGAATCCACCGGCTTGCTGTTAAACAATTAATCGTGTCAATCTGCAGGTTTTTAAAAAAACACAATCACTCTTACCCAAATTAAAACAAAGCTAATGGAAGCAAATGTGCCCCCCCCCCCACCCCACCCCCACATTTGCATTATCTTTGTGTCAGAAACGATTTCTGCAGTCCTGGTTTTAAGGGTTCATTTGTTTTAATGTTTCAGGCTGAAGCGATTCAAAGCAGTTATCGACAGCTCCATGTATCCCGATGTTGAGTCATAAATCTCGATTTAAAACAATTCTCTTCCAGGATTGATCTCCTCGAACATTTAGAAACAAATCAGCTTTTGTTTTTCTGCCTTTAAAGGGACTATATCATGCTATTTTACAGGTTTCAACTCCTGCGATAGACATATATATATATGATAAAATGTTACCGTTGGTGTTAAACAGTATTAATTTGTCCTAAAATGTAACTAGTATCCAGTACTTAATGTTGGACCACAAAGTAAAACTATGAAGCTATGTTATATTAAGGGCTCAGACGTTTGGTTAGTCAATAAAGCTTATTTCAGTTGCTAAATCTCCAGGCTTTAGACAGAGCCCAAACCAACATAGCTGCGTCCATTAAGCAAATCTTTCCAGCCCAGTATATAAAAAAGCCGTGGGTGTTTGCACCCATATACTGAATATTCTGAGATGCTACAGATCAATTAATTAACCACACAATATGCAGCTTGATACATGGCTAACACACGTTAGCATTAGCATGTATCCACTTACTTCTCTGTCCATCAGGCGTCTTTGTTCTTTGATTCAGCTGCTGTTCTTTAGGAATGTAGAATAAAATCCTGTAATCCATGCAGCCAAACTGGCATTTTCACAGAGAAAGTAAAAAAATCCAACAAAAAAGGTGTTTTAAGCTGCCAAAAACTGAAGCAGCTATGAGCTTTGAGAAGGAGGAGGGTGTGTTTGAACGCTCTGCTTGCAGGGTCGGTGCAGACTCCTCTAGCACTGCCTTGTTTTCACTTAGTGACGTCACTAGTTGAACAGTTTGAACACTCAGTCGTTTTCTAGGAGAGGGAGGGGCAGCTGCTCAGAGAGCAGGATTCAGGAGGATTACTCAGACATGCGTGAATTAAGCCAAAAACCACTCTGGTGGGGGGTATGAGAAAATTGCTTTACCAGATGGTTGAAAACTCCAAAAACTTGACTTTGCATGATATCGGGCCTTTAAGTGTTGCAGAATTTTACAGATTTATGTTTAACTGTCTGCGTTACAAGAACGCTCTTCAGTTCTCCTTCAAGGAATTTTAGTAGTGGGGGAACTCAGAATCCCCTTACTAGTAAACTTGTAGTTTACCTAAAACCTAGCCTAGCATTAAAGGCACAGTGTGTAATTTTCGGCCAGTAGGGGGCAGTGCATACCTAAATCATCACAGCATGCGGTATCTGTGTCTTCGAGTAAGAAACTCAACAACGGAGGTCCAACTAGTGCTGTTTTCAAACGCTCAATTCCCTGAGAATGATCTATTTGCACCAACATGACGAGCACATCAGTCTCTCTTTCATCGCTTGGAACTAGCGAAGACGTAAAAATGTATTTATGGCGAAACTTTTTAGCATTTTGAGGGGAAATCAATGTTTTAATAGCGGGCGTGTTACGTACGCTTTGTCCGTCCGGGTTCTTGTAGAAGTAAAGACGTCATCTAATATGGCTTTCCCCTGAAAAGAAGACCTGCGCCTATGTATTTAAATACTGATTTTTAAAGTCGTATTTTACAATATCGCCAATATTTCGCAATTAATGTGCTTTACGTAATTATTATTACATAATATTTTAATGGCTATTTTCAAAGATGTACTGCAAAAACTACAAACTGTCACTTTAAAGTCAAAAATATTTAAATTTTTCACAAAATTTTCCGATTATTCACTGAAAGAAGCCAAAAAAAACAAACAAAAGAATTACCAGATATTCACAGTTATACTTCTTTAATGATGAGCCACATTCAGATTCATCACCCAAGTGTCCATAATCACAGCTCCTCTCTACCCGAACACTAGGCCACAGCTGCCGCTACCGAAGAAACACATTTATATTGTACTAATCTATCCATTTAGTTTGATTATATGCAGCAAACCAGCAGCACAACCACACAAGCAGTTACACACCGCCTGTTTACCAATAAATTACCATTAAAACCATACAGAGTTACTGTGTTGTTGCTTTTGTGTGCAAATTAGATCTTCCACCAAACAGTCAGAAACAGAATATGACATTAATCTCTCATTATTTTGTGTTAAATTTGTTGGAAGTGTTGTCCGACTGCCAGCACACACACTGATGTCATCACACCCACCCAGAGAAAACAGAGAGCTTTCTGAGTCCCAGGCAGTGTCAGTGTGACTCAGAGGTCTACAGAGGACAAGCGTTGGCCTCCATCCTTCCACTGTTTACCCCCAAAAAAGACGGGATGAGCTGAGGACGGCGCGAAGACGAAAACCTTTTGTTGCTGTCGGGAGGATAGAGGACAACAGCAGCTTCAGGAAGAAATAAATAAACCCCAAACCTTCACAAAGCGTAACACAATAAAGGACTGAACTTTATGCTAATAAAGCCCAAAATTATCACCTTCTAAGTAGTAGTGGGCAATTATATCAGCATTTTGATGATGTCATCAAGCTGTGCCTACATACTCCAGGTAAGCAAGGAGGATAAATACCGATGTTCACCGTTTATCGTCAAACTCGATATTGCAGGTTAACGTTTTTTTGTGTGTTTTCCATTTAACGGAAGAGAAAGCTGTTTAACTGGAAGCATTTTTAATTCAAATACATGCAGGTTTCCTGTGCAATATTAAATAAGTAACCAAGAAAGCAGAGAATTTTGACCTTTACTTTCATAACACTTAGCTTTTATTTCATTTAAAATATCTTCATCTTCATGTTGTGAGGATTTTTGTGTTGCATTATTTTGGAAAACAAAGATTTAAATATGTTTTAAAATGCATTCTGCACTATAAATCTTCTTTAAGTGGCATTTTAAACCTTTTTGAAGTTGTCGTTCTCCTGCAATATATTCGGAATGTCGTAATGTTCATAAACAATCGGTTTGACATAAATTAATTTAACAAAAATTAGGGATGCATCGATACCACTTTTTTCAAAACCGATACCTTACCGATACTTCTATCACACAAAAAAGTGCTATCAATTGGGAGTCAGCTTTCATTTTCTTCTCTACAAGAATCGATGGTGAATTCGATAAAAAATAAATCATTAATAAAAATGAACACAGAACTTAAATTTAAAAGTTAAAAACTAATATTTTCTGTGAAATTATTGCAGGATTTCCACATCTGAAGTATCGGTTCATGGTATCGGTTAATGTTGGCGGATACTGACACCAGTACATTAGGCAGTATCGGTATCGGTGCATCCCTAACAAAATAATATATTGCAATACATATTGATTTTGGACATGCTTTAAATTAATCTAAACATAGATTTGAGGCCCAGCTCTACTTATAAGCCGAGGAGATTGGAAACCGGCTGCCTTGCTGAATAAATAATCATTCGAAAAATGTGAAATCGCAACATTTCTTTCATCTTTTTAAAATTGGTAAAAGGTTTAAGAAATGGCTGAAACAAGCGTAATGAAATAATTAAACCGCAATAACTCCAATACAACAATAATGCATCATTAACAGGAAAATGATCGGCTCATTAATACAATTAAAAGGATAATGTTTCCTAAGCATTAGCTCCATCCAAGCTCCTTTTTTATCCCAAATTGACTGAAACCTTGTTGTGGATAATTCCAGTAGAGCCAGCTAAAGCACATCTACTGCTAAGCTCTGAGAAATGTAGAAAAGGCAAACTGAAACCTGTAAAAGATCAACCATTACAGCCCACACAGGCATGCTTCAGTCCTTTCCAGCTCTTTTCAGTCATTTATTCACAGACCGCCTCGAGTTGTCACACAAGCGCTCTCAAGGTTGAGAGCTTCAAACTCCGGATCCAATACAAATACGACAGTAATCACAGACTCCCCCCCCCCCCCCCCCCCCCCCCAACAGTACTTTCTGTACATCAGAGACAAACGGCATCGTTTCCGGACAGCTTGGCCTAACCTGGTGGTGGGGGGGACATTTCCATAGATAAAACTAGACGTTAATAAAACCTAAAAAAAAAAATAACGACAGTTATTGTGTTGTCATACAAAAATATTATAAGGCGTGATTGGAAGATTTCTTAGCAAACAACTGAAATCTTGGACAGGAAGTCAACAAGGCAATGACTCAATCGGTCTGCTACAATCCTTCCATAGAAAACTTTTAAACTCATTGGAAAGTTTTATGATTGTATTGAAATAACTCTTCTTGTATAATGCTTTGAGATGAAATCTGTTGTACATTGTCGCTATATAAAGTCAATTAAATAATAAATAAAATTTTAAAGTAGTAGCACCTAATATATCACTAGCTTTCAGCAGACGGTATTTTCTCCCAACCAGTTTATGCAGCACAAACAGCTCTGGCAGTTTTTGATCTGGCAGTAATTTACGTAAATATTAGGAGTGTAACAGAACAGAAACCAAAAGGCCTGTGCCAAAAATGTTCAGTATGAATATATATACCGTTATGTATCAAATAAATGACTTTAGATTGGCTGTATTTTTTAAAGCGTGCCTGATGCCTCTTTTACAATGTGGGGAATAAAGTGTCAGTAAAGATTGATGATGTTTGCTTGGTAGATTTATTTTAGAACATCTGCCTTTGCACCCAAGCAAATTCAATTCAATTTTCAATTCACTTTTATTTATACAGCACCAATTCACAACAAATGTCATCTGAATACAATCATACAAACATTCCAATCTGTTAAAAGTTTTCTATGTGAGGAATCCCAGCAGATTTCGATAAGTCATCGACTTGAGGTTGTGCTCGGATCATGCAGACTCCAACCACAGCAATTCCTCAGCAATCCCTCATACTGAGCAAGCATGTAGCGACAGTGGAGAGGAAAAACTCCCCTTTAACAGGAAGAAACCTCAGGTAGAACCAGAACCTGGATCAGTACAAGCGGTCATCTGCCACGACCGTCTGGGGGTCTGAGAAGACAAAGAGACAGCATGGAGGATGCTCGGTGACTTTGAGCATCATCTGGACTGATGTTCCCCAAAAATAAAATAAAATTCAAGTCTGCACCCATTTTACAACTGAAAATATCTTTGTAAAAAATACAAGCTGAGAAACAAATCCGTACAGTCTGACATGGGCTGTAAAGGAACGGTCGGCTGTGACCTGGAGTTAGGGAGGTAGTGTTGGTTTAGACTTAAGCCCATGACAGCAGGTTTCTCTGTTGAGATGACAGGAAATCTCATTCCAACAAAGTTTCTGAGATGTCAAAATGAAGCTGAACAACCGGCTGGTTTAAATCAGACTCCAGGGGATTTATTTGTTCCCCATTCGCCACAAGAAAAAAAAAAGTGACACCTACAGCTCTTAGCTGACAGCAGAAATCAGGTTTGATTCTCCAGCATAGACATTGACTTTTGGTTCTGCTTTCATGGGGAGTAAAAAATAATAAATGTACAAACACCAGAAAGAATGTTACTTGAAAAAAAAATAAAAAAGTTAATATTGAACCCAGAAACAAATCAAGCAAAACCCAAAATGTAAAAAATCCTCCAAACACAGATGAGGTATTGATTCTTCAGCTTACTAATTCACTCACTCTTTTTAATATTAACATTATACTGCTCAAGTAGAGACAAAGGAACGAGCCTTTGGAAGTGAATCTGCAATAAAATTAAACTTTAGCAGTGCAGGTTTCAGGATTCTTGTCCTGAATTTATAAAAACTTAATACAACCTGGGAAAACAGTTTTAAGTAAAGTTGAAATATTTTTACCTGAGTGTTAGGCGCTAAGCTAAAAGGGTTCTCTACAAGATAAAGACTCATTCTAGCAAAAAATCTGTTGGGTTTCTTATAGCAAAAACATTACAGCTCTGCAGCTCTGTTTTTGAAATGAAAGGTGTGAAAGCGGGGCTAAAAATAAGAACTTCCTGCCTGCTTCTTTTCTGGTCGGTTTTAACCTCAGTCCTCCAACAAGACTGCAGACTGCTGAAAGGAAAACGTTTCTAAAAAGCCGTGAGGCCACAGACGGCAATCTGTCTCTTGACCTCCAACATCCACTGAGTTTCACATCCATCTATCCACATCCTAACATGTTTGTTAGAAAATGCAGCTTGGGAAGCTGAAATATTAAGGTGCAATGCTGCTTACACAAAGTTGACTAGCATTGGAAAGAGTGGAGACAAGTAAGACTATAGCAGTATCTGTAGTAGTGCTAAAACTGTCACCACTGTGCATTTCAAGATATATTTGGTGTTTGGAGCTCTGCCTCCTTGGATTTTAGGAATAAATTCAGCTGAGAACAAAGGAGGTTGTTATATTTGAAATGTTGAATCCAGGAGTTTATTTTTCCATTAGAAAGGAAGAGGTGAAGTGTTTTTGTAAACTCCAACCAGTAAAAGCAGTTTTAATGTTCGGATCAGTGTTTGTATACGTAGCAGTGTAGCATTTAGTTGATTTTTTTTATTTAAAATAAAATAAAATAAACTTTATAACATCCTTAACATTCCTGAATGAGAAGTGGTTGGTAGCAAAAGTTCACACCCAAACACAAACACAGGAAGTAAGTTTTTGATAGATCTAAAATGCTAACATTACGTTTTCCACGGTAACATTACTGACAAAATGACATTAGCATGATAATGCTAAGTTTAGTGAGACGTAACTTTAACGAGATGAAGTTAACATTTTAATGTTAGCTTTTAGGATGCTAACTTTTTTTATTATTGTATGTTAGCTTAACATACCTACACCAAGAATTAACAGCGTAATAATAATTACTACTATCCTACCTTTACGTGTAGTGACACCTAGCTTAACCAGCCATACATTAATTGTCCGGAGCATGCTAATGCTAGCTTAAGATGCTATTCTTAGCAACATACCGCCATGTTCAGTAAAACCTAGCTTTAACGGTGCATTCTACTTGTACTCGGAACTCGGAAACTCCCACTTCCAAGTGGAAAGAATCAACTGCAACTCTCTCTGAAGCCGGAGTTTTTACACGGCTTCTCCTCACAACATCAATAGTAGCTGTGCTTGCGGTTGGGTATCGATCCGAATTTCAAGAATCGATCCGATTCCGATTCTCAACAGTTAGAATTGATCGTCACGATCCGTTTCGATCCAATCTGATCCAGTTCGATACAGATATGGGTCAGTGCTAATAAAAACTTTCTTCTATTAGCTGTTTTCTTAATCATATGGCTGTAATTCAATGATTTAACACTGGGTAAGTAACGGTGTACCAGGAGAAAACTGTATTAACACTTTCAGAACTAAGCAGAAAAGGCTGTCCGGGTTTTTAATTCCTATTTTAGCTGTAAAACAGGCCAAACTATGTTAAACAATTAAACTGATTTTTGAACTTTTGAATCGACTCTTAGAACTTTTATAAGAATACATTTTGTATAAGAATCCAATGTTTGTAGGAGGTGCTACCACTGTGGCTACCGGGGCGTCGCCATATTGGAATCCCGACTTACCCAACAACGTTAACTTGAACGCTGTTTACTTGGGCGTGATGCCAAACCCAGTTCCAAGTTCCGACCTTGGAGGTAAACAGAACGCACCGTAACGGGCCCCAATGAACCTTGACTTAACAGTAGCTTGCTAAGGTTAGCTCTGAGATGCCATTAATGTTTTACTTGTGTTGTTACTTCCACCAAAAAAGAAGCATAAAACCAGGAATATCCGAAAGCCAGAGATAAGAATCTTTAAACTAAACGTTTCCCGAAATAAAACGATTTACTTGCTGCTTGGCTTTAACCATTTAACCCTATTGTACAAAATATTACTATAATGGACTGTGAATAGCTACATAATAAATCCTGCTGCTAAAAGCAGATATTGAAGAGTACATCTCTGTTTCAGTTATTTCATAAACTCTTCTCATAAGTCCTGATTTCACCAATATTAAAGGCAGATCTGAAAGTGGAGGGAACAACTTAGACATAATTTTGTCTAAACTTAAGTCAGTTCTTCAAATGTCAGCGCTCTCAGGAGGGTCTCCGGGTCTCTGCTCAACATTCAGAGTCACACAGACTGCAGAAGTGCACCAAAACACATGCATTTAAAGGCCATTTCCTTTTTCTTGACTTTTAATCCATTTCTTCCTGAATCCTTTGAGCTGCTGGTGATGCCAAGAGCATCCTCAATTTAATCTGACTCCGGATGCATCTCCATGGTGATTAAATGTTTCTAGATATTTTTTATCAAAAACAAGGCTGCGGTTAAAGTAGGATCATTCTGGCTGGGAGAGAGGAAGCTGTAGATCTGTACAGGAGGAGGACGGAAAATGTCAGACTGTGTTTTCTCCAGCAGGCGTGATTAAACCGGGAGCCTGGCATTCTGCATGTCGTACTACTGACCCTGTTCTATAATAATCCGAGAGGCGGTCAGCGATTCATACAGAAAAAAAAATCTACCAGCCGCTTGAAGGGCAGTGTTACAAGCTAAAGAATGCCTATTGTGGAAATAAAGCAGAGCAGATGCAAAGAGCCGAGAAAAAGGAGAAGGGAGAGAACTGACAAGTTCAGGAGGTCAAACCTGGACTGATTTCCTGCAACTCTGACTCCAAGAACATTTTTCAAACAACACTGAGACATCTGCGTACTCATCCATAACCACGTCATTTTTCTGCCTCAGTGCCGATTACCATCACATCCTTGAAGACTAGACTTAAATATTACACTTTGCTCAACCAAATCAGTGATTTCTTTTTGACGAATCTTTAACAGTTCGCAGAAGAATTACTGTTTTTTTCATTTAAGCAGTCATTTGTTGGTCCGGGTTGTCCATTTCAGGAAGAGCAAACTCTTGGTGCTTTTTTGATAAACGCACTTTGTAGGATGTTTTGCACATTATATTGAAATTACCACACTCATCGCAATATAAAGTGTGCAATATCCAAATCTGAAAAGACTGTCTGGTCCGAATGTTTGGTAGGATGTAACATTTCAACGATTCATTATTCTGTCAGATCGTTGTTCGGCTCTTTACATTTTTAATTCAGTTAATTACAGCTTTGCAAATAAAATCTGTACAGCTTCCTCAAAGTTGAGGTTTTGACTTTGACTGGTCCTTTATAACACCTTTTTTGTTTGTTTTTTTAGACACCCTTTTGTAGATTTACTGATGTGCTCTTCTTTAAAAATGCTGTTATATAAATTAGAAGTTATGCCACACCACTGTGTTGTAAACAATGAGGTTGAAGTTTGTTGACCTAGATTGATGATTAGCATTGTTAGCCAAGCTTGCGTTACGAAAACAACTGTCTTCAAGTGGAGAGGCTAACCTTTAATTAACTTTTTTAACATTCCTAAATACAGTCATGTTCCATGATAGATAAAGGTTAAAAGCTCAAAAGGAATAATTCAAACTTCTAGCTTTTCCAAGTACACTACTCAAAGTCCTGCTCTCTCTCGCTTCTTCGCAGCCACACACTTAGAAATCAAAGTATAGAACTGTACTTTTAGGCGTACAATGTCTTATCTGTACCTTTTATCAGCTGATAATAACGTAGTCAACAGTCGCCCACAAAATGCTTTTTATCAAACATTTATCCTAACTTTTATGCTTTCAACATAATTTTAAAAATCAGTCGACCGTTTTTAAAGCACAGAAAAATCTTCTTTAAGGTGACAGTGTGTAGTTTCTGCAATACATCTTTGAAAATAGCCATTACAATACTATGTAATAATAATTACATAAAGCACATTAATTGCAAAAATTTTGGCGATATTGTAAAATATGACTTTAAATATCAGTTTTCAAAATACTATCAGGGGAAAGCCGTATTAGATGACGTCTTTACTTCTACAGGAGCCCGGACGGACAAAGCACACGGAACACGGCCGCTATTAAAACATTGATTTCCCCTCAAAATGCAAAAAAGTTTCTCCATAAATACATTTTTACCTCTTTTCTAGTTCCAAGCGATGAAAGAGAGACTGATGTGCTCGTCATGTTGCTGCTAATAGATCATTCTCAGGGAATTGAGCGTTTGAAAACAGCACTAGTTGGACCTCCGTTGTTGAGTTTCTTACTCGAAGACACAGATACCGCATGCTTGGGATCATTTAGGTATGCACTGCCCCCTACTGGCCGAAAATGACACACTTTGCCTTTAGGTAATATCTTTGATTCAAATATTTTTTTTAAGTGTTAACCTTAAAAACTTTGAAATCCATTTTAGTAAATTTAGCTTTGTTAACGGATGTATTTCTTTTGTGAAAAAGATAATCACCAGAAATGTATTCCCATCCAAGAAATGGTTAAAAAAAAGTACCTTTCAGACAAATTAAAAAGGTACAGGTGGTTAACCTGGGGTCCAAAATTTGTTAATGTCTTTTTTGTACCTTGGGCTCCAGTAACATACAGCTTCCGTACCCTTATTTCTCACAGTGCAGGATGAACCACAGACATTTCTTGGTATCTCAGAGAAAATACATTTTCCCTTTAAAAAACAAATTTCATCATTAAGCAGATCTCTCCCTGATCCACTTCTTCACTTAGAAGCCACATCCGCAATGAAGACTGCTATCAGTGTGATCTGGTAGCACTTATAAACATCTGGTTTCTCCATTTCTGACCTGCCGCCCACCAATCAGGGCTAATCTCAGCCAGCTCACATAAATCTCTGTGTATCTCTTCATCCGACTCTAGAATACTTTTATCACACAGAGAAATTCACGGTCGATTCAACAGCTCAAATCCATCAAGATCTCGTGGCTGCAAAACCAGCCCAAATCATAACCCTTCCCCCGCCATGCTTAACAGAGCCGATGTGCGCTTGTTGCTGTGACTTATAAAAAATATACCTCTACTTTGGTTTCCTCTGTCCAAAGAACATCGTTCCGTAAAACCCTTCCTAAGAAGCTATACTCATTTCGATGAGATTTTAAAAGTGAATTTTCTCTATAATCAAGATATCAGAGATGAAGAGCGTATGATATTCTCTCAGGAACAAGCAGGTTGTTTTATTTTGTAAACCAAAAGACTTAAAAGTACGTCAAAAGTCCCATAAAAAAAAACTTTATATGTTGACTTTAAGTGTTTAGATTAGGCCTGAGCGATTAATCAATCGCATCGAGTTTCCTGTTTATGTATGAAAGATGTATGAAGATTTAATTTTTGGAAAAAATCAATATTTTTTTATACCAATGCTCTGCTTTTAAGGTGTCAGTTGAAGGTCTAACGTGTGGTGACCCGAGAGTGTGGGTCCCTTCACCTTCTGCCGGTTACGTCTAAGGCTACGTCCACACTAAGCCGATAAGGTTTATGATTGCTCGAACCTATACCGACCTGTGCAAATACTGGGCATGTGCGAAAAGACGAACGGAACACGCGTATAATCTACGTGACGCCTGCGCCTACATAATATATACAAGAAGCTCTACAGCACGGTACATATCTGCTTGTCCCGTTAACCGAAGAGAACAATAGCTGCTCAGAAGAAGAGAGAGTTTTTGGTGTGGACAGACGACGAGATCGATTTATTACTCTTCGCTGTTGTCTTTGTCTGTAGTGTCGTATTGTTATTGACGCAGCATTCATTGACGCCACTTCCTTTCATTATCCGGGGAAGCTGTCCACACTAGCTCGTTTAGCCGTTGAATTAAGATTTACACGGCTCTCTTACCCGGCTAATAGTTATCCGGCCACAGACCTTAAACGATGCCGGGTTAGTGTGGACGATAGGGGGGTGTAGACTAAATAATTACACGTTTAAGGCATTACCCGGCTTAGTGAGGACGTGGCCTTAGTAGGGCTGTGCGATTAATCTATGCGCATTTTCTCTTTCTTTTTTATACCAATGCTCTGCTTTTAAGGTGTCAGTTGAAGGTCTAAAGTGTGCTGACCCGAGTGTGTGGGTCCCTTCACCTTCTGCCGGTTACGTCTAAGTAGGGCTGTGCGATTAATCTATGCGCATTTTCTTTTTCTTTTTTATACCAATGCTCTGCTTTTAAGGTGTCAGTTGAAGGTCTAAACTGTGCTGACCCGAGTGTGTGGGTCCCTTCACCTTCTGCCGGTTACGTCTAAGTAGGGCTGTGCGATTAATCTATGCGCATTTTCTTTTTCTTTTTATACCAATGCACTACTTTGACTTCCATAGCTCAGGGTGACGTTAATCTGCTCAGGATCTGACATCTTGTTTTTAGTTGGACTTTGAATTCAGGTATGCAAGTTTTTGAAAATATTTTTCATCACTTGCAATTTCTTCTTAAGAAAACACAGCTAAAAAAATCTATTAAAATCGGATTCGGGATGATTTCTTGTTTTGAGCCATATCGCCCAGCCCTAGGTCAGATTTTCTCAGAAACCTGTTAGCTGAACATCGCTCACACAGTGTAACCCCCATCCCAGATTTCACTTGTTTGTTCTGCTTTCTCTTTCCAGTGAAATGGTTGTGTGTTTTCCCTGCAGCTCCCTCCCTCAGACCTCTCCCAGGTCCTCCTGTGCAGCCGACCTTGCATCCACACAGGAAGTCACCTCAGGCAGTAATAAATATACATCTGTATGTGAGCGAGACAGAGCTTTAAACCAACAACAAGACTCCATTTTCTTCTGCTTCTGTCAGCCTGCCAGAGGTGACTCATCAGGTAATGGCTTCCTCCAGCAGCTGGGGGGTCAGAAGGTCGCATGACAGCCGCCACACATCGCTCCGCATTCCTGACCGTCTGGAGATACTTTTGATATCGGATAACCTGGACTAGCTCTGCGGACTCTGGACGTCATGCATCTGGATTGCAGGTCTGGGGGGGGGGAATAAGGGTGGGAAGCTTTGAACTGGATCCCAGTTTCATTTTTACACCAATAAAAAGGTTTTCAGACGTCGTCGTCTCTAATCTCAACCTTACAGAGGAATCCGTTGTTTATTTTAGCCAAAGAAAGTTAATAAAAGCGTCTAATTTGTGCACATTATTAATGCAGCTGGAGTAAGGTAACGTAGATAATATCATTTAAAAAAGCAAAACTCACATTAAACAGATTCATTACGCACAGAGACGTTTTTAGCTTGTAAAAACCTTCATTTTAGTTTCTGGGTGAAATTTGAGAATTACATAAAACCAATTTTTAAAAAAAAGTATCTCAGTGTACTGCATTCTTCTTGCACCGTCAGCCTGGCATGGAGGCGATCAGCATGTGGTTATTCTCTGGGCAGTTTTTCCTTCCACTCAACTTTTCATTCACAAGCACTGACAGATGACTGTAAACAACCAGGTTAGATAAATACCTTTTGTGTTTTAGCGTTTAATATAAGACGTCAATGACTCCCCAGTACATCGTTAAAGTCAGTCGTCTTCCTGATGATTATGTAGACCATATAAAACAATAAATCCAGTATTAAAAGTATAAAAATGTAAAGTATAAAACTGATATTCTGTATTTTTCTGTGAAACAGAATTGTGGCTTTCAATTTATGTAAGCCTTGACTATTATAATTAGCAGAAAAAAGGATTTTAAATGTGTGCTATGAATCTATATAACACAAGGTTGACATTTTGTACAGAATTACTGAAATAACCATAAGTATTCTAGGTGATATTTGCGCCATTTCTATTCCATAATCTTGTTTATTAGGGAATAAAACGATGATGCAGGTTTTTAATGTCGTTTTATGGCTCCAATAAAGCAGCAGCAGCTTAAAGGTGAAATATAAATGCAAGTTTGAGCCTCTGCAGGTAATGATTCCCACATTATTAAGTTTTAAATCCTGAGAGCAGACCACTTCCTGTGTTTATAAGTACAAAAAAAGAGACAGACAGCAGGTCAGAGGGTGGTGTTTAGGTGGGGGTGACCCCTGTTGTTTGGGGGTCAGCGGTGTTTGCACGTCTCCGTCTTTGTTCAGATTCCATCGAGTGTAAAAAACGGGGGCAGCCACGAGGCCCAAAGCATCATCTCTCTCTGCTGCGTCGAGTCGGAAGCAAGAAAACCTCCGGAAACGGTTGGAAAAAACTCATTAAAAAGCTAATTCTCTCTAACCGTTTGTCTGAGTTTAAGTGGAAACATTAACATTAGTTCATGACGTTCCTGCATCTCGTGACAAATATTGCACGAAAGTTTAGGATGCAGTCCTCCAAGCACAGAATCATGAGCACTGCTGTCGACACTGATGAAGCAAAATGTGGAACCGAAAGCTAAAAACGTCCAGACTGAAAGCAGAACACCGTTCACACTGGCTACCAACAACGGACGGGAGAAGTTCGCGCTTCACACTGACTCACCAGTGTGTGTATGGCTGCAAACAAAACTGGAAAACCGGATCTGAAACCCGAGCTCAGCCGCTCCGCCGATTTCACCCTCTGCACCTTCAGTGGCGCAACGTGACGTCTTGTTGCTTTGTCGAGGACAAAGCTTACAGTTTAACTTCTACATTTGTTCTGCTCCTCGGTCGGGTTTGACCTTTAGCTGCAGCGGGCAGCAGCTTATTAAATGAAGGAAATGTCCTTCCTACCGAGCCACGGTTTTTCTTTGGGATTCACCAAAAAAAACATTCCTGTTCTGGGCTGTTTAAACTTTAAAGAGACGTCCCACATTCAGGGCTTCCTGGTTGGCGATTCCTGTTAATATCGGTTTAAGAGTCAGCATCAACTAATCTGCAACTGAAGGATGACAAAGAGAAATAGTTTCTTTTTAGCACCTTAGCCAGAACTACACAGTCCGAACTGTTAGTAGTGATGAGTTTTAAATCAGGGTTTCTACAGGTTTCTTCAAGCTCAATTCAAGAACATTTTTATCAAAAAAGAGTAATTAACACGACGAGCGGTGAGCAGAGGTGTGAAATATCAGAAAATTTCAGCCGGCCACAAGGAATTGTTCCGTTTGTTGTTTTGTTTTTTGTTTTAAAGAAGTCACATGTTCTGATTATTTTCAACCCGGGCTCAGTTATTGGTTCCACCGCTCTTTATTTATGTTTGGTGGACAATTCAAACTTTAGATTAAATTTTTTTTTTCCTCCAACGAAGTTAAATACAGGCCAAAATTTCTAATTTTTTTGTAAAATGTTTTTTCCAGATTCATGAATTCAATGTTTTTAAGACTTTTTAAGACCTGATTATGCAAGAAAAACAAAAACAAAAAACGATCAGACGAGCAGCTAAAACCAAATGGTAGCCCCGGAGGAGCTGCAGAGATCCGCAACTCAGGTGAAATGCCGTCTACAAGACAACTATCAGCAACCTCTGCTCCGGTGGGACCAGACCAGATCACCAAACCAGCCGGGATAAACAACTGCAGACACGGTGGAAGCAGTGTCATGCTGTGGGAAGGCTGGTGAGAGTTGAGCTGCATGTGTTAGAGCGGCCCAGTCAAAGTTCAGACCTGAAGCAGAATCAGAGGTCTACTATAGAAATCAGCCATGATGCTGCAGCTGCTGGAGGCCCAACACCCCCACCTCTGCCTCCTCCCACCGGCCTCGCCCCTCTCCTCCTCCTCCTTCTCCCTGGTTGAGGGATGTTTCTGGTTCCCCCTGGACCAGGCCTTCCCACCTCCCCTAAAAGCACCACAGCAGCCCCCTGAAAACGGCCCGTCGCTGGCTAAACCTGCAGGAAGGAAGGTGGTGGTGGGGGGGGGAGGATGGGACTGCAGTGCGGCTCGGATCGGACCGAGCAGGGGGAGGAAAAACACCCGGACAAACTCTCACTTCCACGGCTGCAAGGCTTCCTGCAGCCCCCCTTAGCTGATAAGGAAGCCGGCATTAAAAGGCTCAGACCCGGACTGATTGTTACACTTTAGCACCGCTCCACCTGGTAGTGAACTACTAATGATGCGACCCAGCGCTGCCCTGCGCATCCTCAGCCCCGCAGAGACGCAGCGGCACGCAGGAAGCGGGGCTGCCCGGCTGCGGGACTCACCAGTCGGTGTCCGAGGTCTCGTCAATGACGTCCTGGTAGGCGGTCAGCAGCGCCAGTCTGTTCTTGGCGAGATTCACAGCCATGTTTCTGTCCCTGCGAGCATCCAGACCGCTGCTGATGGAGGGAGACACGGAATGATGAAGCCCCACAGGAGGAGGACTGACTGGTGGAGACAAAGAGGAGAGGAACATGTCTGCGGGGTCCTAAAGGCAGAATCTGCATCCGCAAAACAGGAGAAAAAAAAACCTCGGACACGAAAAAAACACGAAATAAAACATGAAAAATATCTATGGAGGGGAAGAATGGACGCAGTGTTTGGTTAAACTTGTTAAACTTCACCTAATCCAGAAAAAAACGCTGAAACTACAAACAATGCCCATTGGCGCTCCATTTATGGAATCCAGAGAGTGCCGTTATTTTCTTCTGGTTTTTTTTTTTTTTTTTTTCAGAAAAAAATTCTTATCTTTAAAAAAGAAAACTAAGGTGAAAATAGGTCTGGACTAGAGGGTGACACGGGAATCAGCGACTGTCGTTATAACACAATAGGGCACTAATGAAGCCGAAACCTAAACTTCACCAATAGTAGTATCATAATAGGTACCATTGTTTAGAGTGAACACAAGTTCACAAACTAGGAATTTTTTTTCGGTACATTTGTGCACATAAAACATTTAACATAAATAAAAAAAATAAATAAATAAAAAGAATGAGCTATAAGGCTAAAGTCTTTATATAAAAGAACTATGAAAAGATAAACATCCTTTTTAACATGAGAACAGCAGATCTAAGTGTGGTCAGACCACACAGTGCAGTAAAATAAAGTTACGTAGTGCAGCTGGTTCTATCCTACATGGGTCTTTAACTGAACTATCGGGTCTTGTTATTGTTCATGAGTCTGATAGCGGAGGGGAAGAAACTGGCGACACGCCAACGACCGTCGTTAAGACGTGGAGCACAAAGGATCCAATGACATAATCAGTCTTGTAAAAGCCCTCCTAGAGGTTAAATAGCTGAGTCTCCACACCAGTTAGTTGGACCAGTTCCAGCCTGGTCAGCGGCGAGCATGAACTGATGAAGCCTCTTGGATAAGAGGTGAAACGTCTTCCAAGACAAATTACCAAGTCCAGTTGCGTTTGATTGAAATTTCCTTGAGATAACCATGACCTGGATGAATGAGAATATTTACAGGCTTACGGGAATCAATTGTCGCTCCCGTCACGTCCCGATCACGTGAGAGCCCCACAAAAAAAATCTTGTCCCGAAAAAATCCCGAAAGAAAGACTCCCGACCCGACCCGAATCCCGTAGATTAGTAATTTACCTCCTATGGCGCTCGCTCCCCCCGCCCCCCTTTAAACCATAGCCTAGCACAGTATAAAAGATCAACTGTTTAGCTTTATCCGCCATCTTTAACCATACCCTGCATTCTCGTTGTTTGGCCACCTTACCACGTCATGAATGGACTCGATTCGTCGACTTCCAAACTATTAAGATAAACGCATTTTCAGTCGGATATCATATGCTTACCAGTTTATCCAGGTGGTGTAGCAACAACGTAGCAGTTTCAGTTTGGGTGCGTGCCGTGTATTAGACCCGATGGAATTGCATTTTGCAGCGGAGTTAATAACCACACACATTGGCACCGCATCGCAGCGTCATTTTTTAAAGCTAATTCCCTGATATCTGACAAGATACATGTAAAAAAAAATAATGTAAAAAATTTATAATTTCCAGTTTCCCGTCCGATAACGTGGATTATTTCCTGTCCCGTCCCGATCACGTTACCAACAGCGAAATTGACTCCCGACCCGCGGGAATCCCGCAGGAATCACGTGACTCGTGGGAATCCTGAAAAATTGTCACCCTCTAGTCTGGACGATATGGGCAGAAATTCCAACATGATAATATTCGTCATTTCAGTCGATATCGATTTTTTTTTAAGAACAGTTTATGCTTCTCTGACCGCAAATTTGCACTTGGAGACGTTTTTCTTTTATGGTTCTCTGTTTGTTTTTTCTTCTCTCCACTCTCCGTTGGTTTCCCCGCGTTGCTCGACCAGGACAGCAGGGGGCGCTAACTATTCATGGCGTTTCTGCCGACTTTCACACAGCGTCGTTTCAGCTTTTTTCTAGGCTTGTGTTGTGAACGCATTTCTCCCTCAAGGAGCAATGAACGACAGAAAGTACGTTTTTTTGATTAAGCTATAAAGTTTTTTTATTAGAAGTCCGGCTCATAGAATACGCATGGAAACAAAACAGAGCTGCCTTTTTTGTTGTTTTCCTACACCTTGTGTTCAAAATCACCAAAAAAGACCAGATTAGATAAATTATCCTATCAATATAAAGCATGTAGCGGCCAAACGCTGCATTAACTACTGATTACAGCGACTATAGAGCCCCGTTCCCCGATGACGGAGAAGGATAGTTAAAAAATGGGCCTCTACTCCGTGCGTCTTTGCGTAGGTGACCCCTTGCGTCGACGGATAATGGCGAAGCATAAACCAGGCGCTACTTAATAGCGCTTTTCTC
This sequence comes from Apricaphanius iberus, assembly GCA_028564705.1. NCBI lineage: Eukaryota > Metazoa > Chordata > Actinopteri > Cyprinodontiformes > Aphaniidae > Apricaphanius > Apricaphanius iberus. Next base: position 4,123,846 of record JAPXFQ010000683.1, read on the forward strand.
CTAATGTTACCTGTAACGACTAATCTAACACGTTTCTGTTTCCATACAGGTAATCGGATTAAAGTTACTTGTTTAGGCCTCTGCGCGTTTTCTATTTTTGTAATTTTCATTTAGCAAAAATATATATTTGGTACATGGTGGCAAAATATTAGGAAAACAAGCAACAATAGCGGTAAATATGGTCCTACATACGTTCAACAACACTGCTGCCGTCTTTTTCTGTCGTAATCCGAATCGCCTGATTATCTCCATGTTTGTGTCGGCCTGAGTCTGAGAGTCTGCCCCCTGGTGGAAGTCTCCAGTAGTACATGCCCAAGACGCAGCTTGTTGCTTCATAGTTGCTTGTGTCAATGTGAGGTTAAAAAGCAACTATATTTCCGGCCTTACTGTTAAAACACACTTCCAATAAAGTGAGAATAACTAATAAAGTATCTTGTAATCTAACTTAGTTAATTTTAAAATAATCAGTAAAGTTATTTTTGGGAAGAGTAATCAGTAGTGAGTAATCATATTTTATTTACTTTTTTATTTTTTCAAAGTAACTGTGGCAACACTGGATATTAGCCACTATATAAAGTAGGGCCGGGTATCGATTAAAATTTCAAGAATCTATTAGATTCCGATTTCCCGAGAATTATAATCGATCACGTTTCAGTGTGATCCATTTTTACATTGATATGGGTCAGTGCTATTAAAAAGGTTTGTTTTTTTAGCTGTTATCTTAACTATATGCCTGTAATTCAATGACTTAACACTGTGCGAGTAACAGTTCACCGGGGGAAACAGTATTTATCATTTCTGGACTTTTCCTCCCTATTTTAGCTGTAAAAAGGGCGAACTATTCTAAATAATAAAATCGATTTTTTTTTTACTCGCAAATAGATTTGATCTCTACAAGAATAGATTCAGAATCGATTTTTTTCAACATTGTCATTAAAATTTTTCGTACTATTTGTAGATATTAGGTAATGTTTTATTTAAAAACGTACTTTCAAAAGTTGAATAAGTGGATTAAAGATAAAATCTTCAATTTTGTGACGCTTCCTTTCTTAAAAATATAAATATGTATTCATTTTGAAAATATTCTAACCTTTCTATTCTTAAAAGTTGCAACTATTTGTTAGAATTTGCTTGTATTTCAGTCCATCCCTTTTCAGAGTTTACCATAATTCCAATTCAAATAGATACATCTTGCAAAACATACTTGTAAAATTTAATGGAAAAATCACCTTGAAATGTGAAAACTCTCGTGGTGCATTGGTGAAATACTTTTTTCACATGATAATCTTTAAATTCCCAAAACGAGATGTTCATTAAAATAAAAATCCAATTAATCGTTGTAATCAATATATTAGCCACTGGTGGATACAATCTAAAGTAGAGACACACTGATTAATTCAATCCAGTTTATTCACAACTCTTCATCTTCACACAAAAAGAACAAAAGCATTGATGAAGTAGTACTTTCTATGTTAAAGGTACACTATGTAATGTCGACATCTTGTGGTTAAATTGGAGTACTGCAGTCCATGGAGAAAACTCAGACCGTGTCCACATGTAGCTCACAAAATGTTTTCAACGCTTTGACCCGTCATCCACACATAAACGCAGATTTTCGGCACCAAAAAACTCCGGCTTTCCACTCAGAGCTTTGATGGATTTATCGATTATCATACAACCTCCATCACTGCTGTTTGTAGAAATTAGAGAGTAGAACATGCTACTCTGATAGGATAGGATTTGTCCCCTACAGGTCAGCCATGTCTGTGAACGTGCTTAAAAAGCCCACTTATCCGGTTATGTGTGGATGGAGATTTTCTCTTTAAAAAAACAAATAAAATAAGCTAAGGAAAGTATTAGTTTTATTTAAAACCAACCCGGCTACGTGTGTGCATGGGTTTAGTCCGCTCTCAGTCATTCACCCCCTCTCCTTCTTGAATTTGAGTCACTGATCGCCCAGAAGGATTATGAACGAAGATGAGTTACAGATAGCGAGTTGATAAGTAGATAAATACATTTCATTGCAGTATCAAGTTGATCTTAATTGGGTCTGGAACCAGGAGGTGTGGAGGCGGGACAAATACTCTAAACGATGACTACGTCCAGCGGCAGCGTGATTTTCTGAATTTGGTGTCCCACAGGTTTACCACTGAGATTTTCGTTTAAAGTAAGTCACGAAATACATTTTAAAACAAGAAATAGAAAGATCCATGTTCCAGGAATGGACAGCTGTCTTTTCCTGCTCGTACAGTAAAGAGAGATAAATCATAGCACACTTTCTGACCCATGTTTTATCGCTTTTGTCATCAAACTGACATCGTCAAGCTCAACCTTTAGTCCCTGTTACATGCAAAAAAAGATGTAATTGTTTTAAAAAGAAAAAAAATCATGAAAAAAACACACATTTCTTGTTTCTCTCATGCTACATGCTGCTCCAAACACTAGCTGATGAGGAATTAATGGCTACTTTTAGCTAAAATATCCAAACCCAGTAAAAAAAAAAACAGCTTTAAAACAACGAAAATAGCGATTTTTATGGCTTAGGTAAATAAAAAGTTTCTCTGAGGTAAAAATACTTCATCGGAAACAATTTCAGGTTAGTGGTATTTATTAGTAATCAGACATCAGAAAGGTAACCCGAATTCAGAGAAATTTGTTCCAATGTAACCTACCTCCCAAAATGGTTGGGGCATTAAACTGTTGTGTGATTAATTCACTGTAAGAAAATATTATATTGCACCTTTGAAGAAAGTAAAAACGTTGGTAACGAGAGATGGAAGATTTAGCTGCCGATGCAGACGACTGTCATTCGACTCAACACAATCTGCTGGATTTCCTTCGGTAGAAACCATTAAAACTGACAAGAATTATGAATTATATATTATGCCTTGAGGCGTGAAATAAATAAACTGAATTAAACTAAATTCTAATTAATTCAAAGTTTCAACGTGCGGCACAGTGGCATAATACTGCCCCCACCGTGTTTCACAATGGAGATGGCCTTTTCAGAATGAAGTTTTGTGTTTTACTGGAGTTTAATGTGACAGAGCAGCAAAAATAAAGCAGCAGTTCTGGTAAAGACAACTTCATCTCCATCCCTCATTATATCCTGGAGCTTTAGACCTCAGATTAAACTATATGCCTTTTTCAACTGTCAGTAGAAGATATATGTTTAAATTTCTTCTTATTTTTAAGCACAATTGTCTCGCTGTTTTCTTACAAAACAGAAGATCTACAGAAAAAAGCCACATAATGTCCTTGTCTACTTTTTTGTTATATCTGCCAGCTTTTACTAGAGGTTTCCTCCATCTACCGCGAAGAATCCAAACTAAAGTTATGGCAAAACTTCATTGTTCCGACCTTTTCCGTCCTCTCGTTGTGGATTGAAATCCACAGCTTCTCTAAGCGCTGATCTTTTCCTCCAGAAGCTAAAGTCGCAGTGATCTCCCCAGCTCAGCCTTGACAGGCTAATTTGTCCAGTCAGAGGCTCCATTAGGAAAAAGCAGTTTAGCGTCAGCTCGCTCTGCGGGGCTGGATCTCATTTAGAGGAGCAGATCTGCACTTGGAGGCCGTTTTATCCCGTGCAGCTGCTCCGTTTCTCACAGAAACCTGTTTCATGTTTTACAGCCCTGCTACCACCAGATAATCCAGTCATAATTACTGATAACCAGTTCAAAGAGGCAAGGCAATTTCTATAGCACACGTTCAACACAAGGCAATTCAAGGTGCTGTACATGACTTACTGATAAAGAAACCAAATACTTGATAAAAGTGTGAATATTAGAAGCAGAGAATCACTAAAACAAAACATAAAAGACAATTTTATGCAAGAAAATGTATGTAAAATTATGAAAATTAAAAACAGATGAAACACAAGAATCAATTAATGAGCAATAACACTAAAAGAAGACATTTAGTAATTGGAGCATAACAGTTTTTTTATAAAAGATAATTTATGTAAAATTAAAAACAGAAAACATTTAGCGATTGATAAAAGCAATAACAGTACAGAGAATAAAAAGCAAAGAAACAGTCAAATTCCCAGCAAATCACTTCCTTTTTTTTGACAAAAAGAAAGAAATTCACTTCCAAGGAGCAAAACCTGAAATAGTTTTACATAAACAGACACCATAACTTGAGAACCTGTGTTAGAGTGCATTACTAAAGTGTTTTTAAGCCTAGTTTGAGTCAGCTGACTGATTCAATCATTAACTGTTAAACCAATAACGATGGTCAATCAACCTTCTTTTCAGATATGACCTCTTGAAATCAAATAAAAATATAAAACTTAAGCACGATGCTTTCCCAGCGTCAAAGCAGCAAAAGCAACGCAGATGGGTGTCAACCAATCAGAGCGTCTCGTTGTAGTGACGTTGCGTGACGTTGTCCACGATCCGCCATTGCTTAAAACATCCGGCGTAGAAAGACCCGCCCACGCGCTTTGCAAGCTGCAGCAAATCTAGGCAGGGCAATTTTATTGGTCTAGCAACACTTTCAACACAAGGCAATTCAATGTGCTTTACATGATTACAAAAAATTTGAAAATTAAAACATAGAATCACTCAATAAGAGACAATTTATGTTAAATTATGAACATCTTAAAAACCGATGAAACACAAGAATCGATTAGAACAATTAACAATAGTTAAACGAAAGGAAAACATTTAGTGATTAGAGCCGAAGAGAACATTTATGTAAAATTATGAAAATTAAAAACCGAAAACATTTAGAGATTGACAGAAAGCGATAGCAGCAATTAAAAAGAATGAACACAAAAGTTGTATCAGTTACTCATAAGCGAGTCTAAATAGGTACGTTTTAATTTTAGACTTAATAGAGTTCAGCGTCTCTGCAGCTTTGAATTCTCCTGGTAGTTTTTTCCAGATATGAGGAGCATAGAAACTAAAAGCTGCTTCTCCATGTTTGGTTCTGGTTCTGATCAGTAAACTAGAGCTGGAGGACCTGATTGGTCTGGATGGTTTGTACCATGATAGCAGAGCTCTAATGTACATTTATAAACTAATAAAAGCACTTAGAAGTCTATTCTCTGAGCTACAGGGAGCCAGTGGAAGGACTTTAGAACTGGGGTGATGTGTTCTACTTTCCTGGTTCTAGTGAGAACACCAGCAGCAGCGTTCTGGATCAGCTGCAGCTGTCTGATAGATTTTTTTAGGTAGACCTGTGAAGATACTGTTACAGTAATTAAGGCGGCTAGAGATAAATGCATGGATGAGTTTTTCTCTTTGTGGTTTAAGTTTTATTCTAATTTTTTTATTTCCTTTTTAACCTATTGTGTTTTCACAGTTTTTAATCTATATTGCATAAATTTGTTCCTTACGTCATCTTTTCTTATTGATTGTGTCTATTTGTTAAACCTATATGTTTCTTTTTTTCTCTAAACATGCTTCTGTAATCATGTATTCGGTATCATTATCACTGAATCATGTAAAGCACCTTGAATTGCCTTGTGTTGAAATAAATAAATGCTGTATAAATAAAATTGCCTTGCCTTTGTGTCATCATTCCTCGTTCCTCAGGTGATAGAAAGCTGACCTTGTTATTGCCTTTATGTGACCTTGGAGGTTCAGATCTGAGTCCATTATTACACCTAGATTTCTGGCCTGGTTGGTAGTTTCTAGTTGGGCCAGTTTAAGCTGATTACTGATATGTAGTCGATCTTTTTTTGGTCCAAAAAAAAAGTACCTCTGTTTTGTTTTTGTTCAGTTGGAGGAAATTATGGGACATCCCGCTGTTAATTTGCTCAATGCATTTATTGAGGATTTGGATGGGTTCAACATCACCTGGTGACATTGAGATATAAAGATGAGTGTCGTCAGCAAAGTTGTGGTAGTTATAATAGGCTTCAAGCTAGTTACTTTGTCAGAAATTTTAGGCCAAACTTTTGTTTGGGACGGAAATTGGTACAGAGAGCCGTGGATTTTCACTGGTAACGGTACCGAATACTGACATTTTGGTGTCGTTATAACAGTAAAATCAACCGCTTTTTGGGATTAATAAAGTCGTCCGAATCTGAATCAGATTTATCGGAGCGGTTTCTTCACTGATGACGCTTTGCAACACCAGGTCTGGATCACGTTTTTTGTGCCTCATGACATCCTGTACATCCAACTGTTCAGTCATCAGTGGTAAACTTGTGTTAATTAACTTTTGTGATTGTTTGCAATAATAACCAGAGATCCATTGACCTTAAGCCCAGTCTTTCTTTGGTTCGGTTAGCAGCTAAAAGCATCTAAAGAGTCAGAATCCGATGTTTGTGAGGAATATCGTCTGTACTTTAGTGTGTGGATGTTCGTAACATGACAAATATAATGCAGGGCTTTTGAAACAATGCTCTTCACATATATTTTACAAAAAAATGGGCAGAAAAAAAAAAGCATTGCAGAAACGGACTCGACTCAACGAAACCCAGGAGGCAAGAAATCTGCTCAGTTCTGGGGAACCCGGAAGTTGTGAAACTTCTGCATGAAGATAATTGGGATAGAAAATGATAGATAGACGTTGGAGGGGTAACAGCGGCAGGTTGAGAAAAAGATGAATAATTCAGAGTTTTATCTTGCACACCATTGCTCTTGGTGCCAATTAAAAGAGATCACCAGCACCAACTCTCCTGCTCCATTATCCTCCCAGCGCTGAGAACCGAGGGGAAGGTATGCGGGCCCAGCGCCAGCCGGAGGGCCGGAGAGACAAACACTAAGGGTGACCCCGTGGCGGGATGGTTACCGTGGCAACCGGCAGGAGAAAAAAAGATCCCCAAAAAAACCCTTCCTAAATGTCAACTTTTCCGGGAAACGAGGAGAAAAGAACCTAATTTTCAGTCCGTCGCTCACAATGCTCACAAAAGCCCGAAGAGAGGGGCTTGAAGGGGAATTCCTGGATTGTTAGGTCATTGGAGATCTGCTTTATCCTACAAATGATTTCCCAAAAGCGGAAGCATTATTGGTTTTATTAATATGTAACAAAATGGGGAGGTCTGATTTAAATGATATGAAGTTAATGAAGGCTTTAATACTACCGCTAAAGGATTTTTTTTTTTATTAAAGGTCTCATTCTCTCGTTCTTTTCGAATGATTTGCTGCAGCCTCTGGATTAAATGAATTCCTTGTAATTTGTTTTAGGTGGAATAAAATGCTCTGGCAGTGGCTGAGGGGAAATGTAAAACTCACATGTTCATGATATGCAAACGTCTGATTGGTTAAAAGCAATGTCACTCTCAATGTTGCCTGCCTGCAAAAAAATAATTAACTTAGCGTTATACATTACTGCTGGCATTCAAAAGACACCATTTTGTTTTTTCCACAGCTGTTTGAAAGCTCGTATTACTCGGGTACAAAAAGCAACATTGATGGCGAATATCCACTAATGATAGAAGCCTGAACATGTTGCAGAGTTTCTAATGGTTAGCTTCTACTAGCTCAGTTGCAAACAGTTAGCTTCTACTAGCCAAATCGCAAAGGGTTACCTTCAATTAGCCGAGTTGCTAATGGTTAGCTTCTGCTAGCCGAGCTGCTAATGGTTAGCTTGTACTAGCCTGGCTGCTAGTGGTTAGCTTCTGTTATCAGAATTGCTAATGGTTACCTTCCCCTAGCCGTGATGCTAATTGTTAGCTTCTATTAGCCAAGTTGCTAATGGTTAAGTCCTATTACCAGAGTTGCTACTGGTTAGCTTCCACTAGCTGTGCTGCTAATGGTTAGCTCCTACTAGCCAAGCAACTAATGGCTAGCTTGTATTAAACGTGCTGCTAATGGTTAGCTTGTACTAGCCGTGCTGCTAATGGTTAGCTTGTACTAGCCGTGCTGCTAATGGTTAGCTTCTGTTATCAGAGTTTCTAATTGTTAGTTTCTATTAGCCAGGTTTCTAATGGTTAGCTTCTTTTAACTGAGTTGTTAATGGTTAGGTTCTACTAGCCAAAATGCTGATGGTTAGCTTCTGTTAGCTAATTTGCTAATGGCTATTTTATATTAGCCAAGTTGCTAATGGTTAGCTTCCACTAGCTGTGCTGCTAATGGTTAGCTTCTATTAGCCAAGTTGCTAAAGGTTAGTTTATACTAGCCAAGCTGCTAATGGTTAGCTTCTATTAGCCAAGTTGCTAATGGTTAGATTCTATTAGCTGAGTTGCTAATAGTTAAATTCTATTACCAGAGTTGCTACTGGTTAGCTTCCACTAGCTGTGCTGCTAATGGTTAGTTTCTACTAGTCAAGCTACTAATGGATAGCTTGTATTAGCCGTTATGCTAATGGTTAGCTTGTACTAGCGGTGCTGCTAATGGTTAGCTTCTGTTATCAGAGTTTCTAATTGTTAGTTTCTATTAGCTGAGTTGCTAATGGTTAGCTTCTATTAGCCAGGTTTCTAATGGTTAGCTTCTTTTAACTGAGTTGTTAATGGTTAGGCTCTACTAGCCAAAATGCTGATGGTTAGCTTCTTTTAGCCGAGTTGCTAATGGCTATTTTATATTAGCCAAGTTGCTAAAAGCTAGTTCATACTAGCCAAGCTGCTAATGGTTAGCTTCTATTAGCCAAGTTGCTAATGGTTAGATTCTATTAGCTGAGTTGCTAATGGTTAGTTCAAGGGGCTAACTCCGCTTGAAAAATGTGAAGCCAACTCAGTAGTGAGGGGGGGGGGATTTTTTTCTAACTTCTCTGTTTATTTGTAATTTAATCTTGAAATTATGAATAATTAGGGGCGTGTCCCTTTGATTGACAGGTCCGTCTAGGCTAACGCTGGTGGCTAATGGTGGCTAATGGTAGTTAACTGTAGCTAACGGTAGCTAATGGTGGCTAACTGTAGCTAACGGTAGCTAATGGTGGCTAACTGTAGCTAGCGGTGGCTAACTGTAGCCAACGGTAGCTAATGGTGGCTAACTGTAGCTAACGGTGGCTAACTGTAGCCAACGGTAGCTAATGGTGGCTAACTGTAGCTAATAGCTGCTCCGTAGTCTGCTTGTGGGGAATCTCTTCCCAGCCTGGGACTAACGTAAAGACTTCAGTCATTTGGTGTTTCTGAACTCCACTATCAGTTGCCTCTGTAGTTTTTATTCGGTTTTGGATGTTAATCTGCAATTATTGGACAAAGACGGCTTGCTGTGGTGTGGATTACAGTAACAGACCGTCCAAGAAGTTTATGCTTTGGGCGGAGGCTTCATACCGGCTGATGCTTCACCAGCTGTGTGTTGGAGGGTAACCATTAGAAAGGACTGTATTAATGGATTGGTCTCAGACCAAAAGTACATTTGGGCTTTGTGTGACAGTGTGGAGGTCCTGTCACTATGGCTCCGTTTGATCATGTGCCCTGGCTGCTTGGCCACAGGGAATATCCCTTTGACTGACTGGTTAGCACGCATGACTCACACCTGGGAGTTGTGGAATTGAATCCCGCTCGGGCTCTCATTCTGTACCTTGCCACATTCGGTTGTATTATTAATCTGTGCAAATTGTCACAGTTATGTTCAATTATAATTTTCCAAAACATTTAAACCAAATTCATAGGAATCAAAAGTTTTCAAGTATCAATATATTTTCCTTTACCAAAGCTCAGATAACTTTATCATTTTTTAGTGATGCAACGATACCACTTTTTTCAAAATCGATACCGATACTTGGATCAGAGTATTTACGGATACCAAGTACCAATGCCGATACTTCTACCACACAACAAAAGTGCCATCTATTGGGAGTCAGGTTTCGTTTTCTTCTCGGCTTGTTAAAAGAAACGGTGGTGAATTAGATAAAAAATAAAATATGAATAAAAATGACCACAGAACTTAAATTTAAAAGTTAAAAACTAATATTTTATGTGAAATTATTGTGGGATTTCCACATCTGAAGTATCGGTTGATGTTAGCCGATTCCGAAAGCAGTACATTAGGCAGAATCGGGGCCGAGACCCAATACAAGTATCACTATTGGTGCATTTTTATTTCTTTAAATCATTTCAGTTTTTATATAGAGGCAAAAATGCTGGTGTGTTTTACTTCGAAAATCCACAGTTGTCCTCCTTAGCAGAAAGATATCGATTGATTTATTGATCAGCTTCTAGTTTGAGACGCCTCACAGGGAGAAGGCAGACAGGTGGAGGAGATGGAGCACAAAACCAAAGCTCACTTCACCATCTACGACCTCATTGTGAGAGAAGGGTATTCATTTATGTCTCTTACTTTAGACAAGACTTTAAGTTAAATCTTTATATTCAAAATGACTTCCCCGCTTTCAGTTAATCGCTGAACCATCATGTCCAGTGTTTTAAACCTGTCAGCGTGAAGCAGGTTTATCCTTTTAGGTTAGAACACGGTTGGATGTTTCCGTCCAAGAACAGATGTGGGCGTCGAGATGGATGTGAAACCAGATTAGTTTGCCTAAAAGCTGTGGGAGTGAAACAAAGCAGGGATTAGGCTCACATGTCTCTAAAATGTTAGTCCTGTAGATTTTTAACGCACCAGGTAATGAAGCTACAGCTGTAAGACATGGTTTTCCTCAAACTACAAACATCAGAAGGGTCTTGCCTGCACCAAGGAGAAAAAAGAAGTGGACTGTTGCTTGGTGGTAAGAGAGTAGATTTCATTTGGAAGTCAAGGTTCTGGAAGCTGGAGGATGCTGACGTCGTTGGGTCCATTTTAGGGGGGCTTCAGCCCCCCAGAATACGGGGAAACTGGAGGGAAAATGGCGCTCTACACACTTAAATGATTCCTTTCTTACCTGTAAAAATAGTCCACTACTTTATAAAAGCGCCCTTCGAAAAGCTAGAACATCATATTTCTCGTCATCAATAGATGTAAATAAAAACAATCCTAGGTTTCTTTTTAGTATAGTAGCCAAACTTACACAGTCATATTTCTGTTGAGCCAACTATTCCTCCTTCTCTCAGTAGTGATGACTTTATGGGATTCTTCATAAGTAAAATAAATTCTATGAAAAATAAAATCATTGGCATTCTCCCAAACATGATTAACTCTCTCTCAGTAACTGAGGCAGTATCGGTGAGAACTGTAGAACCATGTTTATGTCTGTACCGTTTTGATTCTGTTGAACTTTCTGAATTATCACAAATATTAGCTTCATCTAAACCCTCAACTTGTATGTTAGACCCAATACCAACCAAATTATTTAAGGAATCGTTCCCTCTGGTTACTGGCCCTATCCTAGACATGATGAATCTATCTTTAATAAATGGATATGTGCCTCAGGAATTTAAGGTTGCTGTAATTAAACCTTTACTTAGGAAACCCTCCCTGGATCAAGATGATTTAGCTAACTACAGACCTATATCTAACCTTCCTTTCCTATCCAAAATTCTTTAGAAAATAGTTGCTAATCAAGTATGTGAGCATCTAAACAGCAACAACCTGTTTGAGGAATTTCAGTCAGGTTTTAGAGCTCATCATAGCACTGAAACAGTACTGGTAAAAGTTACTAATGATATTCTAATGGCCTCAGATAATGGATGTGTGACGGTTCTGGTCTTGTTAGATCTCAGTGCTGCTTTTGACACAGTCGATCATAATATTCTCTTAGAAAACATCGAACATGTTGTAGGGATTAAGGGAACAGCACTAGGCTGGTTTAAATCATATCTGTCCAACAGATTCCAGTTTGTTCATGTCAATGATAAATCTTCTTCACACTCAAGGGTTACTTGTGGAGTACCACAGGGTTCTGTGCTTGGACCGATTCTCTTTACTATATATATGCTTCCAATTGGTAAAATAATTAGACAACATGGAATGAATTTCCACAGTTATGCTGATGATACACAATTATATTTATCCATAAAACCTGATGAAACCAATCAGTTAGGTAGATTACAAGCATGTCTGGAAGACATAAAAACCTGGATGACTCTGAATTTTCTACTTTTAAATTCAGACAAGACAGAAGTTGTTGTCTTTGGACCAGAACCTTTAAAAAGGAAACTGCTAAATCAATCACTTCATCTGGATGGCATTAATTTGGCCTCTGGTAATAATGTAAAGAACCTCGGTGTAATTTTTGACCAAGACATGACATTTAAATCCCATATTAAACAGGTTTCTAAGATTTCTTTCTTTCACCTCCGGAATATTGCTAAAATTAGAAACATCCTGTCCAGGAGTGATGCAGAGAAACTAGTCCATGCATTTGTTACTTCAAGGCTGGACTACTGTAATTCCTTATTATCAGGAAGTCCACAAAATGCAATTAAAAGCCTTCAGTTGATCCAAAATGCTGCAGCAAGAGTTCTGATGAATATTAAAAAGAGAGATCACATTTCTCCTGTTTTGGCTTCTCTCCATTGGCTCCCTGTTAAATCCAGAATAGAGTTTAAGATCCTCCTCCTTACGTATAAAGCCCTTAATAATCAGCTCCATCGTACATCAGAGATCTGATTGTTCCATATGTTCCTAACAGAGAACTTTGTTCTCAGAATGCAGGTCTACTGGTAGTTCCTAGGATTTCTAAAAGTAGAATAGGAGGCAGATCTTTTAGTTTTCAGGCTCCTCTCCTGTGGAACCAGCTCCCAGTTTTAGGCCGTTTTCACATGTGTGGCAGTACCAGAAAACGGCCAGAGAAAATGCTAATTTTTTCTGTTCACATGGCACGGATCTCTGCCCGTATTTGAATCCAGTGTTTTACTACAAATAAACAGCAGGTGGCGGTATACAAATAAGTCTGTAGTTCTCCAACAAACAAGGGAGTGAGAAGTACCGACGTCATAAAACGAGCGACATCCTAGAATGTAAACAAACTGGTCTACTGGTCAGCTGCTACCTGAAGCCATCTACAGGGTGAGTGTTGTAGTAAACCCGCCGTTTTGTAATCTGCTGTGTTGCTGTGGGATGCTTGAATCGCGTTGTTTTGGTATTTGTATGGTCGCGAGGTGATTCTGTAATTTCGGCCGGCGGTGTCGTCATTTCCGCGTGGAGCGCGTCTATTGTCTTGAGTACGGCCAGAGTACGGGTTGTGTTCACATGATACGTGGCCGCTCGTACCTGGACTCGGATACTACCTCCAAGGCAGGTTTATCGGACCGTATCCTGGCACTGTACAGTCTGTGTTCACATGGTACGAAATAAGTGGATTGTGACCAAATACAGTATCTGAGTACGGACCACCGAACCATGTGAAAACGCCCTTAGTCCATGAGGCAGATACTCTGTCTGTTTTTAAGACTAAGCTTAAAACCTTCCTTTTTGATTAAGCTTATAGTTAGAATGGCTTAGGTTATCCTGCGCTATTTTTGTAGGTATGCTGCTATAAGGTTTAGACTGTTGGAGGAAAGACTGACCACTTTTCTTCACTCTTCTACTTTTCTCTCCTACTACTCTCCAGATATATATATTTTTGCTGTTATTGTGATTGTTAACCCAGTTTTCTATCAGTATTTTTCTCCCCATAGAAGCTCCACCTGGTCTGGTATCCTGCTCAGCTACAACGCCCCCTGCTGGATGGGGAACATTGGTCCAGATGATGCTCAAAGTCACCGAGCATCCTCCATGCCGTCTCTTCTCTGTCTTCTCAGACCCGCAGACGGTCGTGGCAGATGACCGCTTGTACTAAGCCAGGTTCTGGTTCTGCTGGAGGTTTCTTCCTGTTAAAGGGGAGTTTTTCCTCTCCACTGTTGCTACATGCTTGGTCAGTACGGGGGATTGCTGAGGAATTGCTGTGGTTGGAGTCTGCATGATCCGGGCACAACCTCACATCCATGACACAAAACAATCTGCTCGGATTCCTTACATAGAAAACTTTTAACTGATTGGAAGGTTTGTGCAACTGCATTGAAACGACTTTTATTGTGAATTTGCGCTATATAAATGAATATAATTTAGATCCCAACACCCTAGCAAAATAAAAATAAAATTGAAAATAGAGGGGGAAAAAACCCGGCCTAAACTTGACCTTTAACACGGCGGCGGTAACAAAGCTCCTGCTGCAGAGTGAGGAATGTGTTCATTTCCTCCTCGGTGTGAATGTTTACTGTCTGAATGTTTTTCCCAACATCGGCCTTATGAGCCCCGCAGGAAAGGAATGCTTTCAGTTCTTCCTGCAGTCTGACTGCGCTCACGACTTCCATCCTTTCATTCAGAGCCAGAATCCAATTTAAAAGGGCAAGAATGTCAGGAAAAAGAGCAATACATAAAAGCACAAATCAGACTTTACGTCTAACCTCTTAAAAACATTCATTGGTGGAGGAAATAAAATAACTGAAGAGGTTCTTTTAAAACAACCCAACCAAAAGTTTTATCAAAGATGTATGTTTCCATCTAGTGTGATTTTCAGGGAATCACACTTTATATGTTTTAATTATTATTTCAGAAGCAGAACCACTAGCACAGCAGAACTGTATTATTTTTACTGTTTATTATACCTACATAAACTCTTCAAAAACAAAAATCTTCTTATCACAGATGATTTTTCTCTCTTTCCGGTTTGCACATGTTCAGCAATGTTCAATATTTAAAGTTTAAAAAACTGAGAAATGGAATGGTTGTAAAGTTTTTCCGAGTTAATATGCAACTTTCTAATGTCTAATAAATCTACAGTCATAATAATCAATAGATTAGAATATGCTTTCCAATGAGGCAAATTTGTCTGATGAAGGCTGTGCCTTCATAGAGATGAAACCAGGAGCAGCAAAGACATTTAATCAAAGGACGAAAAGAGCGCCACCATATATCCAAACCATACCAGAGTCTCAGGCGCAGATCAATAAGCTGTAATGTTAACTTTTCATGGATACAACTTCTAATAAATGTTGAAATAAACAGATGGATCACATTAGGTTTAGGCACCGGTCCTCGAATATTAGGATTCGAAAAAATAGTAAAGTTATGTTTGTGTAATGCTCTTACAATGATAATGTTAGTAATAAATCAACCACGGCAGCCAATCAGAGATGAGAAAGGCGGGACGGATTAAAGAGGTAGATTAATGCATAAAAATATCACACTGCTCTAAGAAAATGGCTGCATAAAGGTATATGTGCATATGTGGTTCTATTTACTATAAAGTGGAATAAAAATGCTAAAAACATGGTTATCAAAAGACAAATATTTAGTTTCTTACCAAATCTTTTCCTCCCTATTATGTGAGCTCAAAGGAAAAAAATGAACCATTTTAACAGAATCGTGACTAAATAATAATCTCATAACACAACAATAACAATGACTGCTAACATTAATAATAGTATATTTCTGTCCCCCCACATGCCTCTTTCGTTTTCTGTAAGTATTAAAGTAGCTCCTGTCCCAAAAATGAAAAAAACAATAACTATTTACTGAGAAAAACCCAGGAGAGAAGCAGAACTGCCTTAAATAAGTGTCTGCTGAAGCATGCAATGAGCTCTCTGGTTTTCAATACAGAGATTACTTTATAAAGTCAAATATTGGAGCTGAAAAAAGTAGAGAGAAGTGAATTCAAACCTATTATTGGAAAGTTAATAATCATTGAAACCAACTCTTTCATTCTGAGTTAAAGAAAAAGTGAGATTTGATGAATAGAAGATACCTTATTACTAAAATCTCGACAAGAACAACAAAACTTAATTTAACATTACATTTCACTAAGAATATATTACTGCATTTAATTAAAAAATATATAGAAAAGATTTTTACTTCACTTTTAATGAAGGATGGTGCAATATGATTTTCTTTTAAAAGCTGGAGAAAGTAGCTAAATGTCCATCAACGGTTCCATCAATGTAATGACAGCTTCTTCTAACAGGACTGTCACCGATTAATGGTTATTTTTGCAGATTAATTCCCTTCACTTCAGGAATAGGAATAATTGGACACTGAGTGTTGATTATGTGGATTTCTTTCTGTGATTATTTCCCTGTTTCCTGCCATGATTCATGCGGCTCCACCTGAATCTTTGCATGTATTTGTATAATTAACCTTCAGGCTGTTTATTCTCATAACTATGTTGTGTATTTAATGTTTCTTCTTATATACTTGAAGTCTATTCATTGAAGTTGTTAAAAAAAAACTCGGTATGGGCGGCGAATAAGTACAGACAAGAAACCTCTGCTTGGGACTTCTCTTCTTAATCTTTCCGTTTTCCAGCGGTTTCCGTTTTGGGACGTTCGACACAGAACGCATAAATGGCGGCTCCCTTATCGGCCATTTTTAAGCGCAGTTGGATCGCTCTCACGCGGAACGTCATGAATGATCACGTTTGAATTGGGTCCCAAAGTGGAGGAGCCTCACAAAAGTTGCCATTTGTCTGCGATCATGAGCGCTTACCAGTGCCGCGTTCCTAACTCTGTGATGATGGTGTTGCAGTCCTGATAAAGCAAAGACTGACCTTATTATGGATCCTAGTATACGATTTACTGTCCCTCCTCCATCACCAGCAGGAGACGCTATGGAGACTCTACATCTAATGGGGGCCCATTTTCCCCTCTCGTCCTGCCGGTGACGCCGATGGTGTGTTTGCAGCTCCCGGTGTCTGGGGCTGGGTGCCTTGGGGCAGTTCAGCCCTGGCGTGTTCCCCGGCCGGGCTTGTTGGTCCACCAATGCGGCAGGTCGATGTCATCCATTTGTTGGTTGGGGCCGGCAGTCTTTAGAACGGTTGGGTGGCACCTGTTCGATGGTTCTGCTTGCTTCGTGCCTGGCCATTTCATCGGTTGGTTTGGTTGGTTGGGTGCCTGGACTCAGCGCCATAGACTGTAAAAAAGAATAGACAGCGCCTCGTCACTCCTCCCCGTTTACCAGAATGACTTTCATGGGGGAATTCATGGCGGATTCACAGACTCCTCCCCAGCTCTGACGAAGCACGTTCCTAAAAAGGACATAGGGGCGGGATCTTCACTGAAGAATCTGCCATGGGGGGGCGTGTAGTTCGGTTGTAGTCACGCCCATTCTGCTCCCGCGTCGTTAGCTCTGATGCTAAACTTAGCTAGCTAAGCTAAAGGCTAATAGCCCCATGCCTGACTGCTGCCGTATCTGCGCTCCTCTGACGGTTTTCCTATTTCTCAAACCACAAAAGGTAAGAACTAGTAACTTGAAATAATTATTAAAATGTAGGGTTACTATAATCAAAGTCATTAATTATGCAAGATTTCAAAAAATTATCTTACGAAAACCAGCCTGGTGCCAATGTTGTTTATGAGCCCAGCATTATCTCAGGAAGAATATATAGCCATAGAAAGTTTTAAAAAATGGACACCAGCCATTAAAGTTGTTTTAACGTGTCTAAAGTCCAATGCTTTTCAATGGGGGCCTAGCGGCCAAATGGAGGTACTACAGCAAGGGAGGAGCAATGGCGGCCTCCATGGCATGCGGTCACAAAGCAGAGCAGCCAGCGGCCGTTGCTCGGGGGTCTGCGGGGTCAGGATTCAGGGGCTGGTAGAGCTTGGTGTCTGGGTGCGGGGGAGGCCCTGTGTCCGCAGTAGCTGTTGGTGGGGCTGAGGGGGGCACTGGGATGTTGGTTGTGGGGGTTGGCAACGTTTGTCGGGGACCCCCGTCGGTCGATCCCTGGTTGGCGTAGCACTGTAACTGCTGGATGTCCCCCCCGGGGGTGCGGTCAGCCCTGTGTTCGTCCGCATGGGGCTCCCAGGCTCTGTGGCCCCAACCTCCTCCATCTCTGCGTTTATTGACGCCTCTTCACACCAAACACTTGTAAGGAGAAACCTCATACGCACCACACCAGCATGCTGACACACATACGGGGATTCAGGTGTTTACAGATATATTTTTGGACTGAAGTTATCAATAAATCTTGAATAATTTGTACCATAAGCTTTTATTTTATTTTGCATTTATATAGCCATATTTGTGTGCTGTGATTGTCTAGTCCTTAGTTCACATTGTTTAGTCTGTTTTTGTCAATGTTGCTTCTTTTGAGGTTGTCTGCCGTCCTGCGGGTGTGGAGGCAGACTGGGATGTTCTCTTGGTTTTCTACCTCTCTTCATCTTCTTCGACTCAGTGTCCGTATCAGTAAATAAAACCCGCCACACCCACTAATAAAGATTTATAACACATATATATTAATTACTACAACAACAGAACACGTAAAAAAAAAAAAAAAAAAAACGATCCAGAGAAC
Organism: Apricaphanius iberus; assembly: GCA_028564705.1. Lineage (NCBI taxonomy): Eukaryota > Metazoa > Chordata > Actinopteri > Cyprinodontiformes > Aphaniidae > Apricaphanius > Apricaphanius iberus. The sequence goes on from JAPXFQ010000683.1 coordinate 4,141,882, forward strand.
CACAGACATCAAACATAACTGCTCAGATGAAACTAGATTTTGCCACTGGGTTGACAATGCATGTACCGTTTCTCTGGTACTGTCACAGCGCCACCAATGGGCCCAGCATGAGTACTACAGCTGTTTCAGCAGTCCTTCAGGTGAAGTTTTTATCCAGCCACGATCAGCGTGTATCCATATAATGGGAGTAAATCAAGGTAGATTTGCTGCCTGTAATAAGGAATTATCTGCCCCAAAACTCATTCATTTAACCAGGTTTTCTTATGAATAATTAGCAATATTCCCCTGAGTTCAGAACATCTCAGAGGTGCTAAGCTATTAGCTTCTCGGGTTTTTACAGGCTTTTGATCCAAATGATTCCTACTTGGACGTATCGGCCGTCCTCCAGCTGCGTTCAGACCGCAGGCTTTGTCAGCGTCAGGCAGCGCTCATAAAAGCGATTAGTTCGACGTATAAACACAGAAGATACACTTTTAAGCTGAAGCTAGCAAAACTCGTAGGCGGGCCTTTCTCTGCTGGAGGTTTTAAAGCTTCGCGGATCGTGGTTGGCTAGGCAACGCCGACGTCGGGCAGCGTCACTACAGTGAGTCGCTCTGATTGGTTACCGCCCTGCGTCAATAGCGTTAAGACCCTCAAAAGTTTAACAAGTTTAACTTCTGCGTTGCTAGCGTTATGCGCTCCGAAGCTTGAAAAGTTGATGGAGCCAAAGCTCACAAAGCGCCGCAGAGACCGAGACGCTCCTCCAACGGCCTCAACCGTAGAGCAAAGAAAGTCCTGATCAGACTACAGCTGGGATGTTATTGTAATCGTGTGATAGTGTAGATGGATTATAGCTGTTAAATCGCACAGGAACAGAACTAATAAGCACTTCTAAGACGTTCTGAACACTGAGGGGAGTCCTGCTAACTATTAATAACTAAACGCGGCTCAATGGAAGTTTTGGGGCAGATAATTCAATAAATCTCCATCTCTGATTGACTCACATTATATGGATATACGCTGATCAGACTGGATATAAACTTCTCCTGAAGGACTCCAAGTGGCTCCAAACTTCTCTGGGTGAATAAATGAACGTAAATTTGCTATAAAAAAAAAAAGGAAAAAAAAAAAGGTCCAGGCTAAAAACCCCAGAACTTTTCAGATTTATACAAATAATTCAATTTACTTTCTTTCAAGAAAGCTGTTATCTTGTTTTTTCGGTGACCCTACATGAGGTTGGGAACGTAGATCGGCCAATAGACGGAGAGCTTCGCTTGCACCACGACAGACCAGTAAAGCTCTCATCACGGCGATCTGTCTCTCGATCTCCTGCTCCCTTTTTTCCTTCATTTGTGAAAAAGACTGTGAGAAACAGGACCTCATACCCAGCCCAGACACGGGACTCTCCCCTGTGCCAAGACTGTGCACCTGGATTTGAAGCTGCTGCTTTTCACCTCAGCCGCAGATGCCGCTGAAAACTACACAAGTCACAAAAATTATGATTAATACTGGATTGTAAGAAAAACATCCAGAAAACTTCAGACGTCATTAACTGACGGAACCCCTGTCAGCTCATGAAAACAATATTTTGTACATTTAGGTCACCAAATCTGTGATTCATCAATAGGGACCCAGTGAAAACGGCGAAAACACACATGAAAGGTCACATCTGTGCATTCACACACACTAAACCTTTAAAACGGAACCCAAAGTGGAGCTCTATCACAAATCTTATGCTAAAAATAGGAATGCACCGATACAGACAGTGGTATCAGGGCCGATACGCATCTATTGTATCGGTTAGTTAACAAATACCTATAATGTGGAAACTGCACACAAATGTTTTGTTTTTTTTACTTGAAGTTTTATTTTTATTTCTCTTAAGAAAATAAAAAATCTTCCAGTTCATTGCATTTTTCTTTTTTTGTGTTGAAGTATCGGCCCATGTATTCGTATCGGCAAGTACTCCTATTCAAGTATCAGTTTGAAAAAAGTGGTATCGTTGAATCTCGTTAAAAATAAAACGATGTACTCAGGACGTAACAGTTTACTTTTAATATAAATATACAGTGTTAAAATGGAATGGTACCTGACCCTGACAGCCATTTACCATTAAAACAGGGTGGAAAAAAACAGCAAAGAAAAAAAATATATATAGATCATATGTTGTAAATCATTAATGAACCAAATAAAACTTAATCAGGCTTGTAAGAATTCTCTGGCTCAAATAAAGCGCCTAGGGGAACTCCACCAACATCTCCGGCAGAGGGAAAAAGTCCTGCAGTTTGGCGCTGAACCAGACGTTTTTATTTTACAGATAATCCATGCGTAAATTAGAGCAGGAAGCAGATTTTCCTCATTCTTATAGAAAAGTTCACCGACAGACATTCGTACGTTTGTAAAGGTGCCACATGGAGCATTTTTCACCATCAGTATTTGGTTGATTTATGCCATTTATGCTTGAATAAAATTTGACTTTTTGAGGCATTTGTGATGTTTGCTGTTTAAGTCGGTCAAGAAAATGTTTTTTTTGGGAGATTAATTATATGTACATACAAACTATATGTAATTTTTTCCATTTCCTATATTTCAAACAACTTTTACACAATTTAGATTTAAGTTACAAAGATATTTCTTAATTTTCAAACTGAAACTTTTTTGTTAGACCAACCCACAGATTTTGTATTAACAGTAACACAATTTAATATTTATGTATAACTGTTTTAAAAATGTATGCATGTTGGTATGAATGAAAGTGAAATATATATGTATTTTTGTTTTTGCCTAAACTAGGCAGTTTGGATTACAAAAAACTTTAACAAAACAACAAACAAAAATCAGATAGACATGTTTTCGTTTTTAAAGAGAATCATTTTAGGGAGAACCACTAGAAATTAAAATGGGAGAAAAACAAAAAAAACCACCCATTAAAAGAGATCTGCTACAAACTATGAAACCCGGTTTCTTTATCCTTTTTTTTTATAGCAATTCTTAATTGAGAAACTAAACATTTAAAAAAAAACAACCTATAATTGAGGAAACCAAAAAAGCATTTTAGCTCCATTTATTTAATTTCCTCATCTGAAGCACTATTTATCTTTAGAATTATTTTTCATAAACCTGCAAGTTCAAAACTGTCTCCAAAATGACATTTATTTTAAATTATCAATGACTGCCATGGTTATCCAGAAGTTTTTTTAATTTATTCCCTCAGTGACTGAAATAAATCAGAATAAAACATAAGAGGAAACTAATTAAATTGGAGCAGATTGGAGCTAAAACGTTTTAGGGCATTTCTTCTTTCTAGGAAGCTGCAGAACAAATCAACGCAACAATTCCAATAAGTAAAAATGTGACATGTAGCACCTTTATTTTGATCATTTAACATCATAAATGTCCAACCGACTGCTTGGTGTCCCTTTCATTAAGTCCTGTAGGTCCGATCCGGTCCGACAGACCGAGCCGAGCGTCGTTCAGATGTCGCGGGGCGCCGAAACGCGAGGCGACAAAAATCCACAAAGGCCATAAAGTTCATCTTAACTTTACACGGAACTCCTTGTTCAAGTCGATGGCATGAAGGCTAATAAGCTAATTTGACTTTCATTCGCTTACAAACATCAACTCCACGTTTAAGAATCAGGCACTTATAAGTACTTTACATGAATGAGCAGTGCCGTTCAAGACTGAAGCTGGAGTAGTGTGCAAAACACTGTAAGAAATCCGTATAACATGCATAACAAAATGTAAACATTGTGAAACCTATCAAGGACAAAGAAAAAAACTAGCAAGACTAAGCTTAAATATTCGAACAATGAAAAAAAAAGATGTTATACTAGTGTAAGAAGCTTCAGAATGAAAAAAAAAAAACGATGAGTGGCATGTAATCAACACATCTGGGAAAAAGAAACAGAACTTAAGCAAATGATGAGGTTTTTATGCAGTGGTCCAGTGGAAATGGTTTTAACCCAGTAAGAGTCATCAGACCCAGACGAACTTTAGAGGGAAAAGTTTGCACATTTATGTTACATTAGCAATAAAAAAAAACCCTTGGAAAATCGTGAATTTGTTTGGCAGACAAGGACTACAAGGACTCCAGGAGGCGCTCTACCTAGAACTATAAAATCTATCTGTTACGTGGTTTTCTTATCTAGTAATTTGGGTGCTTTTAATGAATGTCGCCTTAAAAGCTGATTTGTTTCTGGAAAAGCATTAGTGAAGAAGCAGGTGGTTAAACCTTTGGTATTTTTAAAGCAATTACAACCCGATGAAGGCGTTAGCCGCTAGCATGTCGGCTAACGAACAATCTGCTGTAAACGGATGTAGCAACGTCGGTCGATCACCATCAAAGAAGAAAAACTATTAAAATCAAATGTAGAATCTTTGGAAGATGATAGAATAAAAATCCTAAATCTCAACAGGCCTGGTTAACAAAATGAACACAGTTCCAGTAACAGCGATATAGTGATGATGTGTAGAAAACTAGCAAAAAATTTAGTTTTGAACATCTGAACAAAGCAAAGACTTTTCAGCGTTTCAATATTTCATTATTACCTGTAGTTTGTTAAAAAGTGTTAATAGCCAACAGTCTAACCACAGCCTAATCGACGGGATTGGTTGTGAAAATTACAGTACGGAAACCCGACTTATCAGGCTTCGTTAACTGGAAAGCCGTTTACTTGGACAAAACCAAGCTGCACCGCATCATTTAAACCCAACGAGGAGCATTTTGTTAGCATACGATTTGCTGTCAGCTAATTTAGGATAATCTGGCGTCTCGTTTCCACTGATCAGGGGTCCATGAGGTTCAGGACGCCATTTTGTCGATAACACACGATTACTGGGCCACCTCCAGTTGTATGTCTATAGGGCAATGGTTCGGTACGGTTAAGGTGGAACGGCTGGTGCCGATTGGTTGGGGGGTAAGAAAAACGTCGCTTTAACGAGAGAAACCAGTTCATGACGTTAGTCGTTGCACTAGTATTGTCGATGTTAGGTGGTTTGGGTTCAACCTCAGAGAGACAATAAAACAGCTCTATTAGGTAATCAAAGTACATCAAAAAATACAAAAATAAAACCGTTACACGTTTAGATACCAAACGTACAAAACTGTTGAAGAGAACGCAGGGTTACGAGGTTTTCTCCAAGATAATTCAACTCTTTCGTAAAACCAAACATGTTGCTAATGCTAATACCAAATAGCATTATTTAATAGCGTTGACAGTTAGCTACTTCCAAAAAGCAGGTTTGCTTGATATTCCTTTTGGTTTTTACATTTCCGTAACTTTATAGAGCACAACTTGAACTCTTAAGTTGAGCAACATCATCTGACCTGTTCTACAAACTTTTTCCCTTTAAAGCTCTCTGGGACCTTTACCAATAAATACAGGCTTAGTGATGTGACAGTAGTTACAGTAGTTACCCCATTGTGAAAAATATTTCTGCAGTAAAGAAAATATGACATTTGTAGCTAGCCATTTTTTCCCAATAAGTATTATTTTTAAAGTAAAGGAGGACAAAGGATAAAGACGAATAAAGTAAAGATGTAAAAGAATTATACAGAAGTCTGGTGGAGCACTTTGGTGCATCTGCCCACATGCAGAGTACGCACCCTTTTTCATGTAATCATTCACAAATATATTTGCTTAAAATGAAACCATCAGTCAAACAAATATATAATCACATTTTTTTTCTTTTAAAATATTTCTTTAAAATATTTTCTCTGGACAAATTAATACGAATCTTTTCCCCCCAATAAAAATGTTCCGTCTTGCAATGTGACAAACTTTCTTGGGTTGGAGGAAGCCAAAGAACAATGAGGCCATGAGCAACAAACTAATGAAACAAAAATGCACCTATTAGTTCGAGTCAAATACAAAGAGAAATAATGGCAGACGGTAAAATATAACTAGCTTAAATACAAAACAAGCAAAAAGGAGTACAGTAGGTGTGCAAATCTGAACCAGCATTATGCGGTGTAAAAGCAAACAGGAAAGCGATTTTAAGAGATACCTTGATGTTCGAGGAAGAAGAACGAAGAAAGAAGACAAAAGGGTCGTATTCTGTGATGCACGCTTCAGTTTCTGATTTCCAACAAAAGGGTTAAGCTGACATGATGAAAGTCTTTAGAATGCAGGTTAATTCAGCTCAGAAAGTTAATTTTAGGCATTTATTTCCCATGGCTTTGATGATTATGGCTTCAAGCTGATAAAAACAATTAATTTTCAGTATTATTATTTTATGTTACATTACACGGCTAAAAAACGTTTTAATGCAAATGGTCGCTTTCAGGACGGCGGTTCAAGTTTCAGATGAAAGTGGTTTTTACATCCCATCTGGTAACCAAAGACCCAAAGTGCGGTGGAAGTTTCCGGTCACTGACTAATCAAGCTAGCAGGCGTCTACAGGGTCGTTTTTAGAGCACTTTATTCTTCCATCTGCTGTCAAACCTTACGGAGATGCTGATTTTATCATCCAGCAGGACTTGGCCCACAACGCTAAGGCACCAAAACCTGCTTTAGTGACCAGGAATGAGCCTGGAGTCACTGCGGTGGATTGGCTGGAGGTACCGTCAGGAAGAAGATGGAGCAACATGATGGTCGCCATCAAAGTAAACTTCCTCAAGAGAACCACAAACCAATCTCAGCTCAATGCAGTAATTCATCCAAATTCAGATTTTTTGGATCTGAATTATAATTCCCCTTCTAAGTGGGTCAGAGGCTACTGGTGCTGATTCACTGGAGCTGGGACGAGTCCCAATCTGAAGGAGATTTGATTGGCTCCTCGTCAGAGAAGGAGATTAGATCGGGAGCAACACGGGAAAAAACGTGTCAAGAACTCAGAAGATAATGTTAGTGAATCTGATTGACCAAGAACCACTGCTTATCTGCTCGACACTGGAGATATACGGGAACATTCTGACGTTTGGACAAGCTGAGCTCCGTCCTGCAATCAACACAATCAGCAAAGACGCATACCGCCTCATTGGGAGACCTGAGTCTGAGCAAAGAGATTGGCTACTGAAAGATTAAGACGGTGATAGTGTTTATTAAGGTGTAAACTAGGGTGGGTGAGTTAGGGAATGTACGGGGTTAGCCTATTCCCTTTGTTTCTGGCCAGAACACAATTTTTGTAATAATAGGATTCTGTCTCATCTTGTTTTTAGAACCCTGAGTTAATTTTCCCATAAAAATATCCTAGGAAAAACGCCGACATTTGTAATGAATCATTTACCGTAATTTCCAGACTACAACGGGCACCTGATTATAAACCGCAGCCGTTTGAACGTTTATTTACCATATGTTATGCTGCATTCAGACCGCAGGCTTTATCATGTTAAGTCAACGGTTGAGGCCGTTGGAGGAGCGTCTCAGTCTCTGCGGCGCTTTGTGAGCTTTGGTTCCGTCAACTTTTCAAGCTTTTCCTGCGTTTAAAGCTTCAAAGCTCATAAAGCCAGCAACGCAGAAGTTCAGCTAGCTGAACTTTTGACGGTTCCAAACGTGTTGACGCAGGACTGCAACCAATCAGAGGGTCTCACTGTAGTGATGTTGCCTGACGTCGGCGTTGCCTAGCCAACCACTATCCGCGAGTGTTTAAAACATCCTGCAGAGAAAGACCCGCCTACGAGCTTTGCTAGCTTCAGCTTAAAAATGTATCTTCTGTGTTTATGCGTCGAATTAGTCGCTTTGTGAGCGTTGCTTGGCGCTGACAAAGCCTGCGGTCTGAACGCACCATAAGGGTTCGTGCAGCGGGGGATTGTCAGGAAAGTGATCGGCGTTTGGGGAAGCTTTGATTTTATTAACAACATGGTGGAAACACCTCAGCCGTCTCCTCTCTGTGTGTTTATCCAATCCTCTAGAAAGACTTCAAGTTCGGGCCAACCCTTTTTTCCCGCGCAATAATTTATTTAACAGTCAATGCACACAACCCGTTCACTAGGCTGTAGGCTCCAGCAGAGCAGAGCAAGGTAGATCAGAATGAGAGAAAGCTGGTGTTTCGGTGAGGAATGACACACAAGCAGGTAGAACTAAGGAAATAAAAACTTCAGAAGTTTGGGAGCACTTTACATCAAACAACGCAATGGTAACGTTTGTTACCTGCAACATTTGCAAGTAGTCGGAGTCCTCAACGAGGAAGGGGAGAGCTCAGTGTTCGCTAAGGTGTGAAAAACTGCTAAGCGAGGAATCGTAGCGCCCCGGCAAGAGAAGTCTGTAAGAGTTTGGTGCGTTTCTACTCTCCATCCAACTAAAACGTACGGTGAGCAACATGCCGTTGATTTTATATAACAGCTGCACTTACAAGCTAAGCTATGATCACGTCGTCATGTATTTGGTTATGCATGACGGTTAAGCCGATTGTTGTGCTACTTGTTGAAAGCTATTTAGTTTTATGTAAAACACCTGATCAAATTCAGAAAAAAAACAGAGTTATCCTTGATTTACTGCGATGCACCTGCACAGCTAATGCGTCCAAACACACGACCCGGTTTGGCGTGGAAGCTCGACACCAGACCTCCACCTGAAAAGCCTGCTGAAGGATAAAGAAGCTACACGTGAGTCACAATCCTGAAAAACGGGGAATAAATGAAGAACCTGAGGTAGTTTGACTGCTGGAGCTACATCTATGTATGTGAACGGTGACGAAGCTGACGTGGGGGTAGACCCGGTTTATGGGTGGTGCCGAGCGAAGCCACAAACATCAAGGTATCTCTGTCAGAGCGGGTGGAGGGGCAAGCCGGAGACGAGGCGGGTCGCCGGCCGTTTAAGGCACGTTCGTGTACGTTTACATCAGCTAACGAGCAGGACTAAAACGCTTCACTTTCACTGGATACGTCGTGAAGACGGCCGTTCATTTCCAAGCCCTATATTACATTTCAACACTTTATCAGAAAATAAGTCCCTCCCTACAGAAGTAGAGAGCAATTTAAAAAGGGCGCTAAAGGACGACGGTACACAGTGAATGCTGCTGGAGGAGTCATGATGCATAGCATCACTCATATCTTCTTCTAACTGCTGCGGATCCGTTTCAGGTTCCATGGGAGCGTAGAGGGGAGGCGTGTCTAGTGTTTCATGGAGGGTTATGGCAGTGTCCTGTTGGGTCTGAACAGAAACCCATCTGTGATCGTCACGATCCGGTTTGAAACGGAAACATAGCGAAACGAACGTCAAAGTTTGGGAGTTTTGACAAACGCAGAACGTGACGAAGAGAAGTCTCCACACTTCCACGGTGAACGGTTCCGGATTCACGGGAATAACGCTAAAAACAGTGTGTGTCCGTGTTGGATGGAGCGGGACCAGGACACAGGGTCGACTCTCGCTCCGCTTGCTCCTTCCCCATCGCCTCCTCTTGCTCCACCTCCGTCGTCACGCCTCCCTCCCCGACGTCAGTCCGTTTGGTTTCAGCTGGAGGAGGAAATTTGGCAAACCTCGTCCCGTTCAGGTCTTCCTCCAGTTTCACCTGGAAGCGCGGCAGTCCGAGCAGGAAGGCCCGGATCCTGTGGGGGGAGCTCAGGTCCGCAGGCTCCTCCTGGCCCTGGAGAGTGGGGGCCGCTCCGGCTCCGGTGCGGCCCCTGAGGCTGAAATCCTGGGCCTGCTCCTGGAAGCGGCTCGGCGATCTCTCGGAGGACATCGGGTGTGAGTTTCCGTTCACGGTCGGCAGGCCGTGCTCCGGCCCCTCGGCGCTGGGCCGTTTGGGCGCGACGCGCTTGCTGAGGTTGAGGGGCAGCGGCTGCTCTGGGGGAGGGGTGATGGGGGAGCAGGGGGGCTTGGCGCTCAGGTCCTGCGACAGGGCCTCTGAGAGGCGGCGGTGGAAGGTCTGCACCTGAGACGAGTCCAGAGGACCCCTCATCAGCTCGCTCACCTGAACGCTGCAGTCAAGGTTCACAGGGACAAACTGCCGAGCGGGCATGGGGGGTCGGACCTTTGCCTCCCTTGCTGCTCCCCGCTGACACCCCTCATCTGGGGAGCAGCCAGAGCACTGGCTGTGCTGGAGAGGGTGGAGCTGAGTCTTCAGCTGCCCCGTGCTGGGGGCGTCCGGGCCCCCAGCTTTAGGCTGGAGGGTGTAGATGGTTGGGTGGAGCTGTGCCGGGTCCTGGGGAGTCAGGGCGGGGCTGTCGGGGCCTCTCTGGAGCCTGATGTGGCCCCTGAAGACGTCCAGAGGACACACACCTTTGATGGGGCTGAAGCCGCTCAAGGAGCCTCTGACGATCTGAGTGGAGAGGTAGACACCAGCAGAGGGAGCCGGCGAGTCTCCTCGGTCGGACTTCAGCTCCGGCGATTTGAAGGGGAGGAAGGTGGGGGACATGGGGGAGAGGTCAGGGGTTAGGGGCATGCTGAGTGGGAGGGCGGCCGGCTGGATGGGCTGCAGGGAAGAGAGGAGAAAAGCCGAATCAATCACAGCGTGGCAGCAAGACGTCCAGTTTATAAAAACAACCATCAGGACTTTTACCCGGTGAGCGCTGCTGGGTGTGGGGCCACCTTTGCCTGTAGGTGGCAGCAGAGGACTCAGCTGCTTCATCTCCACTGTTACTGCTTTGGGTTTTGCTTGCTGCTGAGCCAGCAGTTTGGCCTGAGCGATCAGAGTGGATTTGTTACGGGTTCCCGGCGGTCGGCCTCTGCCTCGTTTCACCGCCACTGTGCCGTTCGGACCCACAATCTGTTCGAGGAGGAGAGGACGGAAGTTAGCTTCTCTACTATGGCTTTACAAACACATATACAAGTGCTAAAATAGTTCAACCCACCAGTAGGTTATGTGCTACATAGTGGCTGAGAAAAAACACAAAGTCACCTCCTGGATTTGACCAAGCCTTTAACGAACCTCCTAATGGATCATTACTGCACTCATGAATATCTTTCAGCTTGTAACAAGTTATTTAAGCCCAACTGGTGCAACGAGTTGCTTCTCATTTCATGACCAACCATGTGGAAAGACTCTGGTGGTCGAGGCAAACGTGTTGTTTGAGAATCACTGGCAGGCATCATGCATCAAGGACAGAAAACATCAGAGGACATCACAGAAGCTACTGATATGGGGTTAAGAACGGCCCAATAAAATATTAAAATGTTTAAACTTGCTGCTGGATGTCGTCCGGCTCACTGTTAGGGTTTTGAACACCAAAGAGAAAAATGGCAGCAGAAGCTGAGATTCGGCGAAATGATGCGACTCACAGGAGAAGGTGGCGCTGCGGGACAAGACGCTAGCAGCTTCTTGTCCTTTGGTTTAGGTCCAGGTTTCCTGCCTCTGGGAAGAGGTTTCCGTCCTCGTATTCCTCTGGGTTTGGAAGGTAAGGGGATGTCAGGGATTTTAAACTCTGCTCCTCCTGCTCTGATGTGCTCCTCGTATGGAAGCATCAGCCTGAAACACAAACATTTAGAGGTTTACTTCTCGTGTTCCCGCCCCGTCAGGGTTCTGAAGGAGGACGGTGTGCGTTTGTCGACCTCTCGTAGTGTCTCCTGGTGCAGGTAGCGGCGCTGGTGCTGCCCGGACATCCGCCCAGCTCATTGTAAACCACCTTCCACAGACGCTCTGCAGTCACCTGGCAAAAAACAAACAGAGAACAGTAAGTAGTGCTGTCATTAGATTAAAAAAACTTTGAGATTAAAAGCTCACCAAATACTTGCTGATAAAAGCATTAATTTTGAGGTATTTTCTTTTAAATTCATGACATTATCATGGTCAAATAAAAGTTTAATTTATATATAATTTAAAAAACTTTCTTTATGAAGTCATTTATTGTATTTAATAGATTTGAACAGAAGCAGTCCCAGCCATTAATACTCTGATGTTTTGGAGGCTGGTTCTAAACGCTGCCTGCAGCCTTCTGCTTTGACAATGTTTGATCCAGAAGCGTTCTGGACTCAGTGGGGTAAATATCTGATCCGAGTCCAGCCGGGTTAAAACAACACGGGTATACGCATTATTTTTGATAACCAGTGTTGGGAGTAATGCATTACAAAAGTAATAAGTTACAGGAATATATTACTTTTTTCATTAACTGAGTGGTGTAATGCATTACTTACAAAATATACAGCAATATATTACTAGTTACAATTTCAGTAACTCAAGTTACAGAAGCATTTTAAATTGTTTTTCTGGCCAACTAATGCAACAAACCAAATCAAGCTGGTTGCGGTAGAACAAGATCCACTTCCTGTTGCTTAAAACCAAAACATCAGAGAATCAGGACGGCTGAGGAAAAGATGGACTGTACATTTAAACAGCGGCATCATTCACACCGTTTTCCTAACCATCTGCTGTAAGACGTCAGACATCGGAGTCTCATCTTTGTCAGCCATCTTTATGATGAGCACTTTCAGCGCCTTCTTTTGATTAGATTTAACAAACATTACCATGAAATAGAAGGTATGCAAAGGAAGTAGAGACTTAATTTTAATAAAATAGTGTTAAAAATACAGTATTTGTGGTGTGACACTTGTGTAAAATAAAAATTCATAAGTTACGGTGGTTAGAAGTGGTGCTAAATGTTTAAGATATTTTACCTGAAGTAACTTAAAGTAGTGTAACTCAGTTACTTTTTTAAGACAGTAATATGTCATGCAAACATATTACATTTTTGACATTGTAACTAGTGATGTGAAATATATTACAGTTTCTTTGTAACTTTCCCAACACTGTTGATAACAACGGCTTGCCGTACTGGCTGGTTTCCTTACGTCAGCTTTAAGAAAAGAAAGCGCCCCGTCGCTCGATGAGGAGAGTAGCAATGTTACACGCTTTACCCAAAAGTCTCCAATAAGCCCATAAAACATTTCTAGATCTGTCCGTAGTCGCTTTATTTATATATATGTATATAAAAAATGCATCTAATGATGAGTATACGACTGATTGATCATAAAAACTTAAGCACAACAAGTCCAGTGCATAATAAGGGTTTTATCTAAAGGCAACTCACCAGCAGAAATAGAAAAATTATAAATCAAAAATCAGATTAATGTGATTTTAGAAAACATATCTCGCTAAATATGGCTGTAATTAATTGATCGTAATTAACGTGATCATTTGCTGACTCAAACTGTCTTTCTTGCATCTGATTCAGTTCTGATCAGTTTCATTGTTGCTACATTTTAAATAATAAAAATAAACGAAGCTCACCTTCTTGTAGCCACCGAGCCGTCTGACCACCGAATACATCAGGAACAGGTCGACTGAAGCCAGAAACAAGAACAAAGCACTTCAGTTAGTTTCTAAGTTCACTGTTGAACTAAAGTGCTGCTGATTTTAAGCAGAACGAAGTAATGTTCACCTTCTGTTTAAGGTTTTTGTTTAAATGGTAAAACAGGAAGGCGGAATCAATGCTGCGAACGTTTTAACTTTAGCAGAAACATAAATCATTTTGCAACAAAAACACCAGCGATTAAACAATTTACACAGAAAAAAAAAAAACGTTTTAAGAGTAACAGATCAGAACGGAAATAACGGAAAAAAGGAATTAGTCTGAAAAAGGTAAAAATGAGGGAAAATAAGCAAAAACCAAAATACGATCAAAGGTTTCATTTGCAGCTTTACGGTTTCAGACCCAGAAACGTATATTCTGATCCTTCTATTTCATACCAAAAAACTTTGTAGCTATACGTTTTACTATAAATACACCCAGCTGAATGGAGTTATCTAAAACATTACAGTTGATTTGGTTGGTAGTTATGCATTTAAAAGATAAAATAAAATAAAGCAATAAGGACAAATGGTGAAGCTCTGTTTTTACCCGATGAGATCAGTGTTCTGGACAGACGTGACAGAAAAATTAGTTTTCTCCCTCAGAAAGAGGGTGAGAAATTGTTGTCCAATCATATGCAAATTACTACTGAGGACTTTATTTCGGCTCCATTCACTAAAGTTCTGATTCCCGACGCGTTGACTCATGAAATACGACAGACTTTGGCCCCTGATCGAAGCAAAATAAGTAACATATTACTCAGTAGGGTGGCCATATTTCCTAGGCAGTCAACTATAAGCAGATTTTAGAGAATTGATTGAAATCCGAAACTATCAAAGCAGCTCAAAAACATCCAGAAACAAAGGACTTCTTTTTGCAGCAGAAAAAGCGGACTGGGGATTTAATGGCAAAACGATGAAATGACAAAAACCTGAGAAGAAAATATATGGAGAAAAATAAAAAGGGAAAATGATAAAACTGTTCTAAAAAAGCAGAAAAACAAAAAACATTAAAGAAAAATAAAAACATAATCCACAAATATATATATATATATATATATATATATATATATATATTTATATATACACCGTATTTTTCGGATTATATTTTTCAGAGTATAAGTCGCACCAGCCGAAAATGTATAATAAAAAAGGAAAAAAAACATATATAAGTCGCATTTCTTGGGGAAATTTATTTGATAAAATCCAACACCGATAACAGACATTTCATCTTGAAAGGCAATTTAAAATAAAAATAGAACAGAGAAAAACAGGCTGAATAAGTGTAGTAATATGACGCATAACGAATGTGCCATTCAAATAACTACAGCATATAGAACATTCTACAAGTTTACCAAACAATCAGTGTCACTCCTAATCACTAAATCCGATGAAATCTTCTTCCTCTGTGTCACTTCTCAATAACTCCGCCAACTCCAAAGGTAGACAATGCGCCGCTTCCTCTTCTACCGGTACTTCGCTTACGTCAGAGTCATCGTCAGTTGCAGTTCCAATTATTCCAGCCTTTCTGAATCCTTTCTGAATCCCGACAGGATGGTTCCGGTTGTCACTGAAGCCCATGCTTTGTCGATCCATCCAATGACATCCAGAAAAGTCGCATGCTGCATCCTCCTGGTTGCCGTAAAGATGTGCTCTCCATCCATCATCCCAATGCTCCCAAAGGCTGCGCAGGACTGCCTTAAAGCTCCTATTCAAGGAGATGTCCATTGGCTGGAGTGTTTTAGTTACGCCTCCAGGGATGATGGCAGGTATGGAGTTGAAAACGTTTAATTTATCTTTTTATCTGTGGCGTGATGTGAGCTCGCATGCTATCCGTCACAAGCAGACCTTTGCGTGCTCTAAAGAATCCATCCGGACGCTTAATGTAGCACTTTCTAAGCCACACGTTCATCATTTCTTGATCCATCCACCCTTTCTCATTCACCGCGACTGCAACTGAGGGGGATTGAATTTTTGGCATGGCGTTTCGTTTGAAAATCCCCATTGGTGGCAGTTTTGATCCATTTCCACAACATGCCAGCACCGCTGTGAAGTGTAATTTCTCATGACCAGCTGTTACGATATTCACACTCTTTTGCCCTTCCTCTGCAACACTTCGGCCCATGGGAATGTCAAACGTGAGGGGGACCTCGTCTACGTTAATAATATGACCACTCACATTCTTTTCAATGAACTCACGGAAACTGTCGGCCTCGGCTTGGAAGTCTGCTGGCAGTTTTTGGGACATCGCTGTCCTTGCTCTGATTGAGAGGCGATTACGTTGCATGAAGCGGTAAAACCAAGAAGGTCCTCCTGCAAATTCATTCATATACATCTCCTTGGCAACTAGCTGGGCGTGGAGACGCAGCTGTACTGTTGACAAGCCTCTACCGGCAGCACGTTGTTCAAGCACCCATGTGTGGACTCGTTCCTCTAGCTGTGGCCACCTAGCTTTTAGCACGCGATTAGCTTTGTTAGTTTACTTTTCATTTCACTAAGAATAACCCACGCTTTTCTCGCTAACTCCAAACTTTCTTTCTGCGGCTCGATTGCCCTTTTCTGCCGCATATTTCACGACTTACAGCTTCTAACCTGCAGAATATGATTTTTATTTTCGGTGCCATGTTTGTTTTTTCACAAAACCCGCCGAATTTTAATTGGTTGATGAGTGTGCGTGTGTGTGTGTCTGTGTGCGTGTCACAATTGCTGATATACGCCTAGTGAATGAGATAAATAAAAGCCCGGGCTATTATTTAATATTTTATGGTAATGTGATAATTTCACACATAAGTCGCATCCCCCGGCCAAACTATGAAAAAAAACTTTGATTTATAATCCAAGAAAAGACGGTATGTATATATATATATATATAAAACGCATAAAAAAGCACAAACTCTTTAGAGGCCAGTTAAAAAAAAAATCTATATGTGATATTAGGGCTGACCAATTTTAGAAAATAATCTAATTGCGATTTTTTTCTCTTCAATATTGCGATTTAATGTGCAATTATTTTTGTGGGGCTTTTGTCATGCATTTTTTAAATTAATGCAATCAAAAATGTGTATTATAAACAGATTTTTATACATAATTTATTCTATTCCATAAGATTATTGACTTATTTTAAGACAAAGGCAAATATTAACAACTTTGTCTACTTTTAATCATCACACTCGATAGTTTCAATTATTTCCGTGTGCCGTTTTTTTATGTTCGTAAGGAGCGATTCTTTCAAACAGCTCGGTCAGCGATCCCTGTCGCCTCGAAGTTTGTTTACTGGAAATTTAAACACTGGTGGCGGTCAGTTTTTTACTCTTTGGTACCAACTATTGTGTAATGTTGGATTCTGTTAAGCTTTTGGTCATTTTATAACTGGTTAAACTACAGCGTTTCCTTCTCTCCCTGCGTTGTTTGCAAGTCACGTGACTTTAGCAGATATGTTTACATCAAGTCAAATCGCAGCCTTTGCGATTAGGAAATCGCATTTTACCAAATCGTGATTTAATTGCATATGCAATTAATCGTTCAGCCCTATGTGATATCCCCATTTCAGAAGGTTGTAGTTTGAATATGGCGAGAAAAAGGTAAAGCATAAATGAGAAAAATCTTCATTTAAAAAAAAATTTTTGGATTAGGAGCAGATCCACTGATCTAACTGCAATATTATGTCATCGGGGCGTTCACATGATACCATTAAAAAAAAAAAAAAAAATCAATTTACAGAACAGAAAAGCAAAGGAAAATCTAGAACCAATCAATATTTGGTGTTATTGGTGCTTTGCCTTCAAACCAGCAACAATTCTTAAATGAACACTTGAACAAAGTCGACGATTTTGTAGGATTATAATCAGATACTGATGATCATCAGTGTCACACGTACGCCGAAACACCAGAAACGGATGTGCAGGAGGCTTAAAACTGGACGAGGAACAGCCAAACTCCACTACCAGGGTGAAGATGTGGAGGATAGTTTTATGTCGGGGAAGATTGAGTTCAGCTCCAAGACACAAGGTAGTTCTGCGTCATCAGACAAGGGTTTTAAAGCGGACTGGGGCTTTAAGGTGTGCTGTTCAAGCTCTTCAATAGAAGCACAAAGAAACGGGCAACGTTGAGGATCGTAGATGCAGTGGTCGGCAGCAGATGAAAGACGCATCGAGCTTATAAGCCGTAGTGGGACAACCAGGAGTTGTAGCACAAAACCAAACCTCTGAAACAAGGCCAAGAATCTTAAGACACCAACAGGGAGGCGTTTCGATCGGCCCCAAATTTATCCTGCAGCAGGTCAACGACCCCAAACATCCAGCAGGTAAATTGAGAACAGTCTTCAGCGTAAAGAAGAACCAGAAGTCCTGGAAGTGATGGTGCGGCCGCCCAACAGAGACCAGATCTGAAAACATCATGGAGTGTGTCTGGGATTACATGAAGAAAGAGAAGGATGTGAGGAAGATAGTTCTCCAAGATGTTTTACCTGTGTGCAGGTGAAGCTAGAAGAACTGGAAGCCAAACGGTGATCATCGCACCAAATATTGGTCTGATTTAGATTTCTCTCTAGTTGATGCAAAGCTTTTTGCTCATTGATGAAAATGAGTGATTAACACTTTCATTTGTAGAAACCAATCTTTGGTTACAGCATATTTTGCGTACGTAAGGAGAGTCACGACTGAACGTGTTGATGAGAGGGCGAACATTTCTCTACAGAGTCAGAGTCATTCAGACCAGATCAGCTTCTAAAACTCGTTCTGTTCTGCTCCGCCCGCCATCACTACTCCCTCGTCTCTTCCACTGAGGGAGAGCATCCAACTTTACTTTCTCTGAAGCTTTCCATGCTAACACACCCACATACGTCTGCCATCTGCTGGTGAAAAGTAGTAACTACATGAGGGATCATATGCGTTAGAGTTATCAACGTTGTTTCCCGTAATTTAAGAGTTAAGACAAAAAAAGAAAATATTTCAGAGGACAAAAGTGAACAATAAAGCTGAGAGCAGAAGGAACAGAGAGGACTCACTTTTCTTAAAGCCCAGGTTGGGAACTTTGTGGATAGGTGCTCCGTGTTGCTCCATGAAGGTGAAGAGCTGATCCAGGAACAGCTGCTCCTCTGGATGGGGGAGCCAGCTGCCCTCACAGCCGACCTCCACGCTGCCCATCACGTTCTCCTGCAGGAGGAGGATGCAGAGGGAGGGTTTAATTTCTGGTCGAGTACGGCGTCATTAAACTGCCCTGAATGCAAGGACTGGTGTGGGATGAGCAAACGGCATCGAAATAGATCAGGTAGTTTATCTGTAGTTTATACTTCATCAGTAAGTTTGCTCCCAAACGTACAGACGGAGACTTTTCCCCGTTTCTTTTTCTCTGTTGGTGTGTCAAGTGTTGCACAGGAATTCCCCACCGGAACAGCAGGGGGTGCTGACAGTTTCTGAACACACATCCAGTCACGGAGCGATGACCGGCAGACAGAAGGTTTGGATTGAGCTGGAAAGCGTTTTAATAAAAGTGCAGAAGATTAAATACTTTAAACCCGTAGTTTAACACGGCTTTCTGTTTCACAGAGATCGGCCCAGCTCCCCTTGAATCAACATAATCTCAGGTCTCCAGACTTTTGAAAGCCGTAAACTTTTTACGAGCTAAAGGTCGGCTTTAGGAATAGCGATAAATGTCCCCCGGCAGATTTGTGGCCAGGACACCGGCGAATCAAACTTTCACATTGCTAAAAGGGGCTTTAAATAAGTTATATTTCGCCGTAAATAGAAATTTTTAAGTTTCTCTCTAAAACTCTCCCAGTTTTCAGATGTTCAAGTGGTTAAATATCAGGGATTTTGCCTGCTAACCGTGTTGGACGCGCTCGTTCCGTCCGTAAATTTTGTTAGCTTTCTTAGACCCAACCACTCGTATCGACAAAGATCCCCCTAAAACACATTTGCACGTGGATTAGCAGCTACATCAATCTGACTAATTGAAAACCCAAGAGCGATCCCTACCCTATAACCGATAGGCTTAACCCTCTAGGCGTCGGGGTTTTTTCTATAAAATATTCCATTTTGATATCACTAGTTCAAAATGTTGTAGCTTTAATATGGTTACAGATAAAGGTAAACTGTAACTTAGAAAAATCTTCAGTATGATCCAAAGTTTGTGACACGAGCAAAATCACACATCTAATTTGCATATTATGACGTCATCAGACGTTGGCAGTATTGGATCGAATGACTTTTACAATTTTTTTGCTTTTTGACATTAAAACTTTTTTTCATCAATAATTTTATTTAGATTTTTCTATATACGTATTTTCTACATCTATATGTTTCATTTTTTTGTGCTTTTTTTCAAGAACAGGTGGATATATCTGTTTTTATGTCCTTCCTTGTGTGGCTCCGTTACTCTATTTACTATATAAAATCAACAGAAAGAAAAGATTGGCCACAGAATTTTACAGATCCGTCCCAAAAATAACTAACAGGCTCATCAGATTGATCCAGATTCATCATCATCATCCTCACTTGCAGCGGGACAGAGAACTTTACTGCTGTTTACTCGCTTATAAGCGATCTTTTTTCTCTCCTGGTTTCGATCCCATCTGCTATTATTTCCACTGATTTTTACATCCCTCCCACCTCGGTCACAATTAGCGTTGTGATGACCACCTTGCTACCCGAACTCATACCTTTCTCTCACCGGGAGAACGTGATGCAGAGCTGGAATGTTGCTGCTTTTGGAGCGTCATGGCGAAACGGGACTGGCTGTTGCTGCGGGACATTGTAGTTTCACTTTCTCGCGGGACAACTGAACAGATCAGAGGTAAATATTTCTCTTCAGAATCTGATTAAGGCGGGGAACTCCGACGTCTCGGCCTGATAAGTTTTATCTTTCTAAAAGTCGCGCTCTCTATACTGTGACCGCAGTAGCTGCACCTCGCATCCACCGCTCGCGGCGCTGACTTAAAGGCTGATTTATTCCAAAAGTTTCCATGGTAACACACCCAAAAAGGTGTCCAAGATTATAGATACACATGTCCGCCATCTCCTGGTGTAAAGCAGTAATTAAATTAGTGGCCCTATCTCCAGCTGTGGCTCATTAAAAGTCAGCAATGTTGCTTGTCGCAATATCGCGACTTTGGCGCCTAGAGGGTTAAGTAGGCCTACAGTGGTGTGGTTTAGAGGGAAAGCGCCTCAGCGAAACCTGATTTCTATTTTTTTTCCTCAAACATTTCAGTACGGCGTGGCGCTGGAGCCTGTTACATGTCTGTGAGAGACAGAAATCTGGCTCGTTTGTAGGTGATAAACGTTTATTTTTCCACCATCATTTGCAAATAAAATCTTAAACAATCAGACTATGTGATTTTCAGCATTTTTTCTCTCATAGTTGGGGTATAACTATGATGAACATTACAGGCCTCTCTGAGAGAAGCTGCACCACTGGAGGCTGACTAAATACTTTTTGCCCGACTGTATATAAGAAACAAAAAAGATGTAAATGGATTCATCCCATATTTCAAACAAGGAAAACAAATGAATACTACAGTAGGTATGACGGAGTCAATGAAACCTCCACTGATTGGTCGGCGATGAAAAGGTCAACTTTTCTCCACCGTCTGGGATCGTGTCACAGACCTGCGATACATTCACGACGACCGCGTGTCTCTTAGCGGGAGGCAGACGTCGCCTCCCGTGTTTGGAGCCCTTTACTGATGCACGATCCATTCCGGTGTTTCGCTTTCTGAATACTGATCCATTCATCGGAGCTGAATAATGATCAGATTTCTGCTCTAGCTTCTCCTTGAATTTCTGCCCTTCTATCCGCGTTTAGAAAAGAAGAACGAGGAGAAGCCGTTTGATTTCTGCTCAGTTTGACCCACTGGAGGCTTCAGGAACACGTCGTTTCACACGCTGACCTTCATCCTTTCGATCCAGGACTCTGGCTGGCCGGAGGTTGGAGAGTCTTTGCTGTCGCGGCCTTTCCGCTTACGAGGTCGTCCTCGGAGACTCAGAGACGGACATCCTGAAAGAGACAATGAGGACCCTCTTTTAAAAACTGAACATTAGTCACAAGGTCCAGCAGGGGGCAGCATTTCATAGATAGACTGGTGACAAGTAAGGGAGGAAGTGAGAGACAACAGAAGTGAAATTTCAGGAGCTGCTGGAGAACAACAGCTTTGAGGACAAACCTGGAACATAAAAACCTCTGAAGGTCAATGTGAACGCCTGTTACAGTTCACTGGGTTTCATTTGGCCTAACTGCAACAGTTTAATCAGTCTTTGCAGACAAAGAGGACTTTGTGTGTGTGTGGGAAAAAAAACTGTTTATCCAACTCAGCCACATGAAGAGAAGATGTTGCTTCTAAAAATGAGAATTATAACCACAACAGTTTCAGTGGCGATATCAAAAATGAAAGGGAATCCCAATAAATCAGAACATTTTTCAGTTAAAAAACTTTTTAGCTTATAGGTAAGAATTCGTTTTTAAAACACAAATATTACAGAAAGTCATGGAGACCCTCCACTAGTTGTGTTTTTGCGCGAAAGAGGAAAAAGAGTTGGCGCTGGACCCAGAGCTTAGCAGTTTCTTTAAAAGAACCGGCAGTCGCTGCAAAATCGAAACGTCATCCAAAATGTCACAACTGTTTAGGCTGCAAAGATCCTGCAGGTCACATGGATACAGAAACTTTAACTCTGACTTTTCACGTTATTCATCTACAAAATGACTGAGGAGGATAATGAAAATGAAATACTGAGTTTATATAGTTTTTATCGTCCTGAGATTATGCTTTTTTCTATTAGTATTATGAATAGAAAAACATGATCAGAATATTATTTCTGATTTTTGTTTCATTTTTGTACAATTAAAAAGTTAACCATCATTGGTCTGGATAAAATTTCTAACTGAGGAGAATAATTATTTCCATCATTATTTTAAAGTAATTTTTGTTCTCATTAAAGCCATTTAGAAGTTTATTATTTAACTATTCTTTTCTAACCAGAGAATGCACACTTTAAAATGATAAAATCAAAAGTTCAGGTTGGGTAAAGTGTCCTCTAAATCAGCCAAAAATCCAAATATGGTCACCCTAAATGAAGAATTTTTTCTTTTAAATACGACGTTGTGAAAATATAATTAAAAAGGACACCTTGGTTCCATATCTGCTCCGGTTTGACAAAGGATGTATGTATATTTTTGCTTTTACTACTCTTCTGAATAGACTTGCATTTAACTGATTTTTTCAAATAATGAAAGATCTTTAAAGGAGCAGGGCGCCGGCGTGGGAGCGAGCACAAAAACTAAAATCAGTGACGTAAGCGTACTTTCAGGCCACCGCACATAACCCTCATCGCCAGCTGTACGACAACAAGCAACATGTCTAGCGACGAAGTAATAGTGTTTAACCGAGCGCGTCTGAAGTCTTTCTCTTCCTTCTTCCTGTTTAATCGAGAACGCACAAGAATTGTAGATCGACGTTACATCCGCGTGTGAGCGCGGGAAATTCGCCCACCGAATCGCAGACTATTTTTTAGCACACAGGCTGTTCGAGGTAATGGGGTTACACATGGGTGGGCTCATTTTACTTGGTTTAAAACGCTTCATTACCCAACACAATTACAAAACTGAACATGAATATTATTTGTTTTAGAAATCCAGCCCCCTGCTCCTTTAAATAACAGTATTCACTCCTGTGAATTTATTTGATTGTCGTCCTCCAAAAGCCATTCGTATTAAAATATCAGAGGCAAAAATGGTTGTACTTTTAAATTGCGATTAATCAAGATTAATCAACTACAAAGCCTCTAATTCGATTATATATATATATATATATATATATATATAAATAATAAGTAGTGCTTGAACCGTGGAAAACCCAAAAAGCGGTTCTATGTAAGTCAGACTAGTGCCGAATAAACTCTTTAACAAGCCCAATGGAAAAGGCCCGTAGTAGATAAAATATGGTTTAAATTCAAAGTTCTGCTGAGGTATATCGATGTGTTATTCTGTCACTACTGACTGACCGCTCTGCCCTGATGAGGTTCGCTCATTTCCCCACTGCACTCACTGAATTGCCAGGAGAAGCAGGCGCTGCTCTCCAGCGTCGGGTGGTTGAAGGTGTCCCTGCAGTACATGACTCTGACGTTGGGCAGCACCTTGATGCCCCCCAGGGCTAACAGGTGGGGGTCCTGGAGCGCGGGGCCCCTGGCTCCGTCCTGGATGCGCCGCTGCAGGGAGCGGAAGCGGCAGTACTGCGGGTAGCTGAGCACTTTGACGGTCTGCCGCTGCGGCGGCTCGTCTGCGGGGAGGAGAGAGTAGAAAACTCACCGTCAGCATCAACGGAGGAAGCAACGTTTCTGCTGATAACATCTTCCGACAGAAGGATCTCAGCCCTGTAACATACGTTTCTGAATTGAGTTAATATCTTTTCATGAAAAAGAACAATTGGTATATTGGAGGGTTGTTGTTTTTTAACCAACAAAATAACAACAAATATGAGCAAAATAAACTTCTATGCAGATACTGCACTATATTTCTGTAAGTTTAAATATCAATCTACTCATTTTAAATGTCTCGCCTCTTGGGGGTAGATATTAGGGCTGGGCGATGTGGCTTTAGATCTATATTGTGACAGAATGTAAGGCATATGCAGTAAATATTGTATTTTTTTTCTTCATACATGTCAAAATTACTGCTTATGAAGATCGTCTCTTTCCAGATTCTTTGCAGCAGAACTTCCAAAAGGTTTAGAAGGTATTTAAAGATTAATTGTGCAAAATGGATTTAAAAATGATTCAATTGTTTTTCCAAAATAATGCAACACAAAACTTATCACAACATGAATGTAGATTAAAATATTTTAAGTAAAAGCTAAATATTATGAAGATAAAGTATAAAACTGTGTGCTATTTCTTTACACATTTAATATTGCGGAAAAAAAATCTGCATATATTTGAATTAAAAATGGTTCAAATAGTTTCAGACTTTAAACTTTTAATATCTTCTGTCAAGACAAACACTGAACATCAGTATTTATCTTCCTCGCATATGTGGGCGCAGCCTGATGATGTCATCAACATGCATAACCTTTTATATAGCGCACTACCAATAGAAACTATTGATATTTTAAGCTTTTTTAAATGAAATTAACTATGAAACCAGTAGTTCAAAACCTGGAAAAATCTTAACCAGGATTAAAGTGAGTTTAAAGGTTTCCTCTTTTGAAAATCATGAAAAACGTATTTTTTTAATGCAATCAGTTACTCCGTGTATTATAAGTATGCTGCATGTGAATTTTCCTCCAGACTTCATTCCCTGCATTACAGACCAGAAAAAGGTTGAGTTGGAAATAGCCAGTGACGGTGTATATTCACTGGTCTCGCCTGCAGGGACAACCTGCAGGAACGCTGAACTGTTGTAGGCGGGAGCAGAGCTGCAGCTACTAGGAGCTAACGGTTAGCACCTCTAAAACATTACGATATTTGCGGAGATAACACATCAGGCCTACATTTTTTGAAGAGGAAATGGTTGGGAATTGGTTTTGTCTTTTTGTGACGCTGGTTCACTGATGTGTTTATTCACTCTGAGTGACTTTATAGCTACGGACCTCACAGAACGGTTTTTTTTCCTCTAAGCTGGATGTAACACCAGCTCCCAGGCTGCTCTAAGTAAAAAATAAATGTTTAAGTATCGTGTTAAAATGTGCCATGACAATGAAATGTACCACCTCGGCTGACAAGCTAATATCTGAACCCACATGCACCCAGAGATGTCGCTTGTTTAACTATCCTAAACCATGAAGTGGAATATAAGCAGCTAAATCTCCCTCTTTTCCACTGGATCTAAACACGAACACCAACATGAAGCGTTAATAACGGCAGACAGCTGCCATTAAAGTCAGTGGGACTGTTTCCACCGGGTGCAAAGCAGCCAAGTAGCAGCATCCACGCCGGCAGATTCGTCAGCTTTTTATTGTTTAATTGGCCCCAAATCGGCCCAGAAGACAAAAAGCGCTTCTGAGGCGTTCTTAAATCCAAGGAGAATATAAAAAATGTAAAATTACGCCGTTTGTGGCAGATTAAACTTTATTACAAGCAGCATTTGTAATCTTTTTTGTTTATCTTTTAGCTGATTTATCTATTAATTATTGTTGATCTGCTTTGCGTTTTTTGCTTGATCATCTCTGATCATTGTTTTACACTTGATAATTTAAAATGCTACAAGTCTAAACATTTTGATCAGTATTTTAATACTTAATCTCATTTTCTACTGTTTATTTTAATCTTCCTTCCAGCGTTTCCTCTATGGGAGCCCTCTGCATCGAAGGCGGTGGTTGGTTGTAGCTGTCTGGGTGGAGGTGGGCGCCCTGGGTCGGTGCCTTGGCTGCTACCGATGGCTCCATGATGGCTCATCTGTACTCAGCCTAATGTTGCTTTGCTTACTGTGTGCATGATTAGATTGGATAGCTGTGATCATGTTTTTATTCTGTGGGGGAGGGGTTTATGTGGGGTCATTTTAATCTGTAAAGCAGTTTGAGATACTGTTTTTTAAGACAAGATTTTTGATTTGACACTTAAGTCTCTGTTGGTAACGTAATGAAATGCGGAAAGTTTCGGGGGTATGAACATTTTTCTCCACTTTGCAGTTTTTTTCCAGAGATTTGGAGCTGCTACACGTTCATGTCACCGTGACTCAGGTTTTCCTCCAGCTCTTAAACCTGCAGGTTATCTCTCAAACAGAGATGTGTTGGTGAAATGTAGGAACACGGAGCTGACGTGAATCTATAAACTGCAACATTTCTGTAACTCCTGCAGCAGAGAGAAAGAGGACAGAAGCTTCCCAGGGAAAAAAGTAAGTGGCTGCCAACAGCTGCTGTAAAAAACAAACACTCCTTTTAGTTATAAGATCTAGAAAGCATATTTTAATGTAAACATATAAACTGTGTTCCTCCTGTGTGAGAGATCCAACAGAGATGCTGCATTATGGGGTTTTTTTTTACCCTCAGTTTTGACTTTCAGTGTCTCCTTGTCATTTGGCGTGTCGCCGCTCTGTGGAGGCTCGTGGAGTCCGTTCGTCCCGACCAGCGGAGGCAACGGCCTGCTGCTCCACCCTGCTGCATCCCTGCGGGACCATTTCACCAGGTCCTCCACCCGCACCACCATCTTCCTGGACACGGCCAGAACCTCGTCCTGATAAAAACAGACACACGAAAGTTTTTGCTTCATGCCTGCAGAGCGAGAACATTTAAAAAATGTTGCATTAGTCTTTATCGGCCTGTAGGAAAGAAATATACAACGCCTATAAAAAGTCATAAGCTCCTTTTACAGTTAGCGCTTTTAAAACGGTAATTTCTTTGACATTGAAAGTTTATTTTTAAGTGAAAACTGATTTATACAAAATAATAAAGATATGAAACACAAATAAGTGATTGCATATATAAACAAGTAGCCCAACAATGAGTGTAATGGAGCTCCACTGAATGCTAATAACAAGTAGGAAATACTAAAAACCGTTGATTAGAGCCCACATGTATCGGCCTCAGCCTTCATCAGGGTCTAACTTTTAACACAAACATTCTGCTTAAATAGGTTAGATTCAGCTGGTTAGGTAGAACAAAGACAGCAGGATTTAACAGATCATGACCAATAGATGGCGTCACGGGTACGACAGAAAACACAAAACAAATAAAACAAATCAGTAATGACAGAGACATTAACAAATTAGTTAAAACAAAAAAGGACTGAAATCAATGTCTTCATCCAACCCTGGATAGTGATTGATATAAAAGTCTCTCTGTAGAAGTAATAGGAGTCTGTCGCCACCTCTCATGTTTTATTGGATGCTTTCTAGGCCTTCAACCATAAGAGAAGCTGGGTTGCTGCTATGGGCTTCAAATAAACTGTTTAGCCGTTGGATAATCAAAGTTTTAGCTTTTCTTATTGCATATTTACGCTCTGAAATCCTGTCGCTTGGTGCGGCCTGTGTAAAAACAACCGCAGATTCAAGACAATCGCTAAACAACAAACAGTGTTGCAATTAATAAACGACTTAATATCATAGATCTTGTTGGTTTTGAAGTCACTAAATTGTTTGCGTTCTTTTACATTAGCGCAATGTTTGGACAAACTCACGTTTAAAGGATCCTTAACTGGTCGATGAAGCCAATTATTTTTGACTGGTGCAGAGAGATGACTGGTCTGTCACGTAAAGTGGGCGCCATGCTGAAACTGATTGAAGGGACGGGGAAGACCTCTCTAAGCAGAGGGTCACCATGAATACATTTCGATTAGAATTAGGGCTCGGACGACGCGTCGACGTATTCGATTACGTAGACACGTAAAATACGCCGACGCAAAAAATGCGCGTCGATACGTCATGACTTTCAAAACAAACACGGCGGAAGCAAGTAGTGTCAGCATGAGTGAGTCAGTTGACTTAAAAACCTCCATCCGAACTCGCAGGTCAAAGGTTATGGAACTATTAAAAGGGAGCGCTTTTGTCGTCTGCTGGCTTTGCAAAATGGACACGTCTTATAAAAGCACGACGACATCCAGGGGCAGCTCCAGCAAATGTTTAAACACTGTAGGTTTTCAACGTTTTTACTAACGCTATGTATTTTACCGTATAAATCAGCCAAACACCGCCACCTAGAGGGCATATACTCGCACACAGCTGCGTCTGCTGTATGTTACTGCTCTCTGATTGGTTGGTTTTTATTTATGACCCGTGTTGGCAGAATGAGTCTGAATGCGCACAGACTGATTATGAGCAAAAGCCCAAAATGTGAGAGAGTAAAACATGTTTGTTAACAAAGGTAATGCACTAGCTACCCACTAAACGTAGCCGTCATTAATACAACATTGTTTAAGTGCTTAAAAGCAAACCCACAACCAACTCTTGATTGTCACGTTTAATAAACGCCTCATCCTCTTTGAATACTAGTTTTTACTTCATGATTCTCCCGTTTGTCGGATTCAAAGTTTCCATCTAAAAACTAGAAAAATGTTGAGCAGCATTTTATTGGAATGAACAGCGCCTCATTCTCTGTCTATTATGTAAATATGTCAGAAACAAGAGGAAATGCAGAAAAATTATTTCTTTGTACGTGAATGAAGAACACTTTTTTGCATAAAATGAATGTTGAATTTTGCTTTTTTATATTTTCGGGGGTATTTTCTCTCCTTTACTTATAAGATTTCTTTGCACAACATTTAACTTCTTGTTAAATGCAACCTCTAACATTACATTGTAATAATACTACAACTTTATTTTTGGGGATTTTTTTTTTTACAATTATAATGTGTTGAAATGAAGAAATTTCTTTATTTCAAATACATAAATTAATAAATAATAAATCAAATAATGGGTAAATAATTGATAATCAAATCGAATTGAAAAATGTATCATTCGATTAATTGATGCATCGAAAAAATAATCGCTAGATTAATCAATTACAAAAATAATCGTTTTGCCCTAATTAGAATGCAAATGCGCCTTTTTACAGTGTTAGCACAAGAGCTATATGATGGGACAAAGCAAACTGTTTAGGTCCTCAGGGTTTTTCTATCTGCACAGTTTTGGCCTCGTAGCCTCTCTGTGTAAATCTGTTTGACAGAATTTGTGCCTGCTTTCCAAATTCAAGATCAGTGTCACCTTCTGAGCACTCTGGACTTTCTTTTTTAATCAGAGAAAAGTTTATAGAAAAAGTATAAGTCAGGGGATGGATACAAAAAGCTCTCTAAGGCGCTGAATATCCCCTGGATTTCAGTTAAATCCATCATCAAAAGATGTGCATAACATACCCCCAGTGTTGGGATTAAAGCCTAGTTTATACTTCTCCGTAAAGCACAAATGTCTAACCATATGTTGAATAAAAAGGAGAGCGTATGCCTGTGATTTCACCAGAACGGGGCTCTATAGTCGCTCCAATCAGTAGCTAATGCAGCGTATGGCCACTACATGCTTTATATTGAAAGGATAATTTATGTAATCTGTTCTTTTGGTGATTTTGAACACAAAGAGGTGCAGAGAACAACAAAATAGACCCGTGTGTTTGTTTCCGTGTCCAGGACAAACTGGGCCCAACGGCGTTATATATAACGTAAAAGAGTCGTCTAATTAATTCCTCTTCCCGCTGTTGCAACAGCGTTAGCGGGGATGTAAAGTGGCTGTCTGGTTTATTAATGTGGTTTAATGAGGCGCAGCGGCTCTCTGACAGCCACACTTTGGCTGTAACAACGAGGACGATTGGCGGGCTGGGCGGAGATCCTGAGCGCTCTCGCTTGTGTCACTGCATGCTACAAGCACAAGACCAGGTAATCTGACAGCAGCGTTTCTGAACTGGAAGTGCTGAGATGACTTCTGGGAAAGCTCATCTTCTCTCCAACGAGATTTCTCCTCCGAGAGTATATTACTATATTGTTCTACCGTTTCTATTCACTGAGAACATACATGTTAATATACATACTTAGGAGTTGGATTGTGCTCTTTTTACTATGTACATGCTACAGATGCAGAGAATTTGCACTAATTAATGGCCAGACCTCCATGGCTTTTCACAACCTGGAGAATTTAGCAGGAAGAATCAGACGCTGCTGGGATCGTAGACGAAAATGCAGCTACTAAATACTCACTTTAAGTTTACGTTATGTATATTATTTAAAAATTCTTAGTATTTCACAGAAATCTTTTTAAAGTTTTTGCTGCTCATGTTTGGTTTGTAAAATTAATAAAAAAGGATAAAACATGCAGGGGAATGAATCCTTTTTTTATGCATTGTAAAGAGGGAAACTCGTGTTTTTACACCTTTTTAATGAAGTGATTTAAATGTTAAAGTGTAAAACACAAACCAGCTGCTTAAAAAGAACGTTAAGAAACAATTAATTTTCCAAACAACCTCATTTTTAATAGACATTTCTGCTTTTAAGAGTTTCTTTTTTTTTCCTAAACAAGAGGTCTTAAAGCTCATCAAGTTTGTGTAAAAAAAGAAGAAGCTGGAAATCTGTCTCTGATGACACGCTCTTAAACGCAGCGCGGCAACGTCAGACTGAAATCATTCAGACCTCATCCTGTCTCAGAAATAATATGAAACTGGATATATTTACAGCTCATGTGACTACCTTAAGGGAAGCCTGATCTAATTAGGTGTGGGCGATAGAACAACACTAGAGTGTGATTGGACTGTGAGTGGATAGGAACATCTGCTGGGGCAGAGATTGTGGGCAGATTCAATAAATTCTAGTTCCTTTCTCAGATATTCTCTCAGATTTCCCTCATCTTCATAACGTTGCAGCGGTTTTGTTGGCCAAACTAGATGCATAGTTAATATGGTTTCAATGGCGATTTCATTTCTAAGCAGAAATATTGATTGCCTCGTCTCAGGCGTGTCTCTGCAGCAGAAGGCAGAAAAAGGACGGCGGGTCTGTGCAGCGACCGTTACATTTAGCTGAATGTTTGAAATAAATCTGGTAAGAAATTAAACAGATCGGAACAGCCCAAAAACTGCAGAGCGTGTTTTTATATTCAGCCAGAACATTAAACGGACGGTTTATGCCTCCATTTTAAAGCATCAGGAATGCAAAACTTCAAAATTAAAGCCTAAGGCTGAACTTTGAGCAGCTTCCTCTGAGGATAATAAAGACGGAGCATATTTCTTGCTCGTAAACGATCTAATGCCTCGTCTACACGTAGCCGGTTATCCCACAAACGGAGATATTTTTCTACGATTTTCGGCACCAAAAAAACAAAATAATAAAATAAAATAAAACTCAGACCAAACCGATGATCTGCGTTTTCTCAGTTATCAGCGTCTGCGTGTGGACGGATGAAAACCAGAAATGAGTTTTAAGTGCCATAATGTCACTGTGACACGGGACAAAAAATGCTCCAACATCACGTGTGACGTGCGTTTCCACTCAGAAACAGGATTTATCGATCGTCAAAGCGCTTTTTGCTCCCTTATTTTTACCAGCTCTATCGCTGCTGTGTGTAGTTAGAAAAAGTTGCCTCCTACAGGTCAGCCATGTTTATGACTGTGCTTAAAAACTCACTTATGACCCATTTGTGGATGGAGGTTTTTGTTTTTAAACCGGCTGAGGAAAATATTTGTAAAAAACAATCTGGCTACGTGTTTACATGGCCTTAATGCTGGATGTACGGCGCTGCAGGCTTCAGTTTGCTGCTTAAAAATATAAGGGAATACAGTGAGTAAAGAGAACTATAATACAACAAATCATATTTTATTAAGATTCCTTTTCGGCACAATAACCGTGATACAGAACTTTGCTTAGTCATGCTGTCCCTCATCAACATAAATACACATTAGGGGTGTCACGATTCTCCAAATCCTCAGTTTCATTTTTATTTTTTCCTTTTATAGTACAGAGCCCTACGTCATTTTTAGACTAGTCCACAATCATTGGTTTTATTCGTTACATTTTCTACAGTAAATCTTATTTTAAAAGACAAATTTGATGCTATTTTTCTTTTTCTTGTGTAATGTGTCACGTTAGGCATTAATGGTCAAATTGAAATAATTTATTTACAATAAAAGTGTAACAGAGTTGTTTAAATAACAGAAATGATTAGGAACAGATAGTGGCTGCCATCTAGTGACTCTTTATAGTTACTGCAGAACGACTGGAAACATTAAGCTCCAGAGAGCTGATTGGACCGAGAAAAATGCAGCTAACAACGGTCCTCCTGTTCACAATGTGAACGTGGATTTAATTCGTCGGGAACTCAGAATTTCCTGAGAGTAGAAGGAGCAGCTTTAGCTCCGGTTCCGTTGCTTCATCTATCCTAGCCGTGGTCGAGCTGTAGCTTAGCTATTAGCTACTTGCTAGCATCAGCTAATGCGCTCTGAACCAGGGGGATGTGATACAGACAGTTAAAATGTTACCAGGTGTTGTTGTGAGCTGTACGAGAACTAATGAGATTTACTTGTTACAATGCGACGTTTGGTTTTTTGTGATGAGGCGATTGTCTGCTAACTGTTGCTACTGAGTCCCGAGTGGGACACACACATATGTAACATGACGTGATCGCGATCCTCTTGGATTTTGATGTGCAAGCTCTAACGTCATTTAGATTGATTTTGCTAATGTACATGTCAGACAAAACATTTTGATGCACAAAGTGCTTCAAGTCTCGAGTGTGCGAACGCATTTTGGCTCTGATTGCTCGATTTTCTTCAAACGCAAAGCTTTATGTGATCCAGCAGATCGCCACTGGTCGCTGCTCCCGTTAGGATCTACGATTATTGTTCAAGTTTTTCTAATTTGGGTTTATAGCAAACACAGACCCAGGCTAGCCAACTGTACGAACAAGAGGAAGTCATTTCTCCAAAATTATCAGTAACACCGATCTTCATGCAAACCCATAAAGTGATGCCTATCTCACACCACAAAGAGTTGGTAATGATGGGTATTGACCCAATGAAGCACCCTGTGTGTTGGATGCTCTCGTAACCTTCTGAAAAAGCCTGATTTGGATATTACAGCGCCCCCTTGGCTTTTTCTTTTCGTTCCGGTTGTTTTAAAAACCAAAGACAAAACTCTGTGGTAACAAATACTTGCTCCTTTGGCTTTTGCTGCTTTTTAAAAACAACAAAAAGTCCTTCAAAACATTAAATCTGAACCACTGAGTCCTTCATAACGTGAGCCCTTAATGTCAGCGATAGACAAAGTTTCTTTTTTAAATGCCTGGAATATACCATCTTTGTTCAGTTCCTCCTCCATCCCACCTGAGCAGGTGAAGACATCGAGCTGAACGTGTTCCGACAGAATTTTTTTTTAAAAGACACAAAGGAATCTGCAGAGAGCAGGATAAGATAAGTCTGAACTGTTTAAGGAGGGTTCTGTGATGAAATACAACAGCAAAGTAAACATTTTCAACATTTAGCTAAACTCTAAATAAGATTTCATGTTTCAGTCCTTTTACTCCAGGAATGTGGACACTACTGATCTGAAAGCAGCTCTTTGAACCTTTTATTAGGAGATGTGGACTATCTGCTCGGTGACAGATGACGTAAAAGAACTAAAAAAAAGAAGAAGAAGAAGAAGAAGGCCCTGTTGCAAACAGGAATCAGACTTGAAACAGGAAGTTTAAGGCAGATTTTCTTCTGTTTCCGTTGAGTCATTCTAGTTAAACATTATGAGATAAAAGGATTGTGGAGGATTTATAGTTGAAATCTGCGTATTAATATATTTGTAACCGATTACAAACTGCTCGTGTACAAAAGACCTAACATTTTAAGTTAGAATAAATGAAATCTTTCCAAAACAAATATTTTTGAATGTTGTATTTACTGATTAATTATGATTGAACTATTCCTTTCTATGGTGCCGCCACCTCTGGGGGAGTTTCTCCTCCTCAGTCTGCAGTCATCAAAGGCAGGAATTCCTAATTAATTTCAGGCTTTTTATTTTTCTTATTTTAGCCTTTTTTCTGGGCTGGGATGGTTTTACAATAAACAGAAATGCTCAGTCATTATTATCTCTGGGTCAACATTAGACATAAAGGGTTGGGAAGGCTCTTATCTAGTAAAATCAGTCAACTTTAACAACAAATTGTTTTTGTGATAGCACTACCAAAACATGAGCTCATATCAAAATATGTGATATTTATAAATGATTTAGCGTCCTAAATGGTTCACTGATCACTAGTATCAACAGGTCTCTAAAACTGTGGTTAAATTAGCCTTTTTCTACCAGTATGATGAGCTCAGAGGTGGAAACTGCGTTAATAGATTCAGTGGAGAATATTGGCTGGAAGATCCGCTCTTTGATAATAGACTCAGCTACTCTAGTGCTGATCTGTCTTCATTAATGTCCAGTTTTTGTGTTTTTAAATCGGGAAGATCAAAGGCAAAATGAATTCTGTAGTTTTAAATGCGACACACACAACATTTTGACTGAACGTTCAAACCACCAATAATTCCCAATGAAAGTCTGAATTTTGTCTGGTTCAGCTCAGAACTGATGGGAAACAGAACCGACTGGCACTAAGCGAGGGCTGGGGGAAACCCCAGAGCATGATGCTGCCACCACCGGGCCTGACAGCTGATTTATGGCTCTTAGGCTTGAAATCGTCACATTAAGTTCCACAAACATACGGTCCAGTTATTGGCTGAAAATGTCCCTCGTCTGGCCATGAAACGAGAAGGCAGGAAGCTTTTCTGGGAGGACAGCTGAGGTTTAGCCCAGCTTGGACATCTTAGGAAAAGGAGTTTCCTAAACATCTAACCCGCCCCCCTTCATCCAAGCAGTGCAGTTTGGGTCTTCTTCTGCAGCTAGGCAGACTGGTGACTTGGAGTTCACTGTTTAGAAAGGGCTACAAAACAAGTAAAAACAAAACAACCTAGAACCTTCTGCACCGCATTTCAGGTTTAAGGGAATATAAATCAATGAATGTTGAAAAATAAAGATTTAACAGGAGTAATAAAGCATTAAAAGCAGGTGATGATGGGGAAGAGTGAGGAGCATCCGCCTGTATAAGGTGGAGCGGGAGTTCATGGCCGTGTACACAGCTCATTTATCTCCACTGCAGCAGAAGAAAACGGGTCTGAAATGTCGGTGAAACAGATCTGCACGGTCGTCTCTTCAGACGTCTGAAGGGAGACAATGTCAAACGGGTCAGACTGCAGGCGAAACAAGCAACAAACGCTGCTTACCGGCTGCAGAAACCGCTGATCTTTTAGAAACATTCATATGATCGTTTCCGTCTGATTAGGAAATAGTTCTTTATTTAAACGAGTCTGACTGCAGCTTTTGCAGACAACGTCCTTCAGGTGTTGCTGGATAAACAATGTCATGAATACAGTAAAGGTGGAGCTGCAGACGACTCCTCCCGTTTAGTTTGTTAGTCAGGTTTGGCCCTCCTCCAGGAACCTCCGCCTCCCTCGGTTGGAGCCAGCAGAGAACGGCTCAAATTCCTGCTGCTGCAGCTCAGAATGAGCTCATCCAGGGAAAAATACGGCTTATTTCTCTCCACGGACTCCATGTGTGTAAACTACACACAAATAATTAGAACATAAAAAACAAAAGCTGCAGGCTGATCCATGTAAAAAATACATTTTGTACTTTAAGTTCCTATTCAAAGATCAGGGTTTAAATGCTAGAAAAAAGCTAAAGTGAATAAAATCAATACCTAACCAAAAAAGTCAGATTTTTTTTTAATTATTTTTTCTGTCCTAAATTTGGCCACAGACTCTAAACAACCTACATTTGCTTCCTGTGTGTAACTCAAACAGGAACCAGAGCTCGTCCAACACGTTTTCTAACGAGAAGTCTATATTTAACAGCTGATTCGGTTCTGTGAGGATCCACAGCGATCAGAACCAGAGAGCATTCACTGACATTAAAAAAAGCGCTGCGTTAATCCCAGAGGGAACACAAACGTTGCTGTGACCCATTCGCCGTAGAAGCTGATTGCTCGGGGCAGGAAGGACCTCCTTCCTTCCTTTTACGACGTCAGAGCTTTTCAGAACGCACTAATTCAATCTAAACACGTCCTGCTCTTTGTTTCTGCCTAATCCTGGAGAATTAAACGGCTACATGAGCCAATCAGAACGGGCTGAACCGATCCAGTATCAGCGTCAGACCCGATACGGACCTCATTCTGGGATCGGACGTCGGACTGAGCCCACCCAACCAGTTAACCACTCATGTACTGACTTCATTTAACTCTGGATATTTAGGCTCACAGACGACAACGGCAAAAATGTACAGATATGTACGGAATATTTTCAGATGTATTAAACCACAATAGAGCTGGATGTTATGGATCCAATTTTGTGACAAATTTGTTAAAGTAATTTTTCTTTACTATTCAGTCTACAGTAAAAAAAAAGTGATTTATGAGTAATAAACTAGAGTTCTGAGAGTTTGATATTTGACAAATCAGCTCCTCCAAACGGGGATCAGAACAGAGATAAACGAGTAATAAGACCAACAAAATTCTTAATATTCATGGATTTTTACAATTATTTATCTTTGGAAATAATCAAAATGCTTAACTACAATTAAAAATAAAAGGGTTCCTAGTATTAGAAACTGAATTTACCTTGTTTTATCTACGCAGTGTGGGGTGTCGAGTGTAAAGAACCAAAAACGTTTCCGACCGGCTTTCCTCGGCTAATTTGTAATTTCGTATTTGCCAAGGAGAAACGGGCCAGCCTGGGCAAAACTGATAACGCTTCACAGCCGGTAGACACGCCGTCTTATTAATAAACCCCGCCCCTCAGTGTAGGGCTTTATTATGGGGTTATATCTTTCATACGCTCTATGGAGGCTAAATAAACTCCTTAGAATAGAAAGTTTCAAAAAGAAAAGTTGCCACAAACCAGCAATAATACGGCCAAATAAAACATCTTTCTGCACTATGACCCTAAAGGATCACAGCAAAGAAACATGTAGCCCTGGCTGATGTATGTCTAATTATTTGGACTCTAGCGGGAGCAACAACGAAGCCGCTCATTTCCTTCTGGATCTCTGAGAAACATTGGTGCAAAATGTCGATCAAACACGACTTCAGCTGAGAAGGTTGGGCTCTTCCTTTACAAAACAAGTCACTTAAAACAAAACGTAAGAGATCATTTTTTACAGCTAAAAAAAACAAAAAAACAACACAGGATGTGGCAGCTGTCAGCTGAAGCTAAAAGCTCAAATCAAAACCACAAAAAAAACAAGTGATGCCTGCGTGGAAATGATCGACTGAGGATAGAACCGCTTCTATTCTTTATAAAAGAACAATAATTACAACAACATGTTAATACTGAATTCCCTAAGCAGTAGATGCTACGGTTATTTTAAAATAACAATGATTTTGGTCATTTTGACATAAAAAGCCACATCTAACATCCATGTTATTCATTGTATACCACTTTAAAGAAAAAAATAATAAATATATATATATATATATATATATATATATATATATATATATATATATATATATAAAAATAAAAAAGACTTTATGAAATGCTGAATGCAGCGACATTTAATCCAAACAGTTTTTCACATTAAAGGTCTACATTAAAACGTCTGATTGTAGGCCTAACAGTATACAATAGTTGCATTTAAACATTTTGGATATTAATTGATGCTTTTATGGATCTATCAATGGAAGGACAGTGTCAGCTCCTGGGGCTTACAAATATCATCAACTAATGTTTTTAAATTCAATTCCGTTTATTTATATAGCTCCAATTTACAACAGATGTTATTTCAATACAATCATACAAACATTATAGTCAGTTCAAAGTTTTCTACGTAAGGAATCCCAGCAGATTTCCTCGAGTCATTGACATAATATGATTTTTACCGAGTCGTTATAACACT
This sequence comes from Apricaphanius iberus, assembly GCA_028564705.1. Classification (NCBI taxonomy): domain Eukaryota; kingdom Metazoa; phylum Chordata; class Actinopteri; order Cyprinodontiformes; family Aphaniidae; genus Apricaphanius; species Apricaphanius iberus. Next base: position 4,179,336 of record JAPXFQ010000683.1, read on the forward strand.
GTTTTTTTTTCCTTCCTCCATTATTAATATAATACATGGTACAGTGTTGTAAAGCTTGGCACGCAACGTCTGATTTAACAAAAGATTATTTGGGGGTAAATTAATAAGAACATCCCATCTTCTTTTGAAAGCCACAACTCAGCCATACTTCATATTAAAAACACAACGTAAAGTTTAAATGCATTACAGAAAGATGGACTTTATTTATTTACAGATTTACAAGCTGATAATATTTAAGGGTTTCAGAAAATCACAGTTTAGGTTATAGAAATAAAAAATTTACCAAATGGTGTTAAGTTTAGAGTTTGATAAAGTCTTACACTAAATCTGATATATTAAAGGTTAAATATGAAACTATTTCATAAAAAGCTACATAAAAAAAACCTCAATTTTTAGAGGGGTGCAGAAAGTACATTTCCATAAAAACTCATATTTGAATTAAAATATAACAAAATGTAAATATTAAAGAAGAACAGATAGAGTAGTTTTAGGTTAAGCCTACACCAGATGGACCAACATAAAACATTTATAAGGCATCAAATACACGCAGAAATGGCGACTTTCCTCCTGGATCGGAAAGCTAACTCACTAGCTAACTTTGCTAACGTTAGCTGTCAGTTAAACTCCTCTAAAATTCATTCTGGGCGTATCGTCAGCGAACCAGGGAACCGAACAGCTGGAATTATGTTTTTATTGTTGTAACTACACCCTTGGCACGCTAGATGTCGCTATCATGTTCCATATCTAACGTTTAAGAAACCTTTTGCTTTAAAACTACTTTGATAACCACTTTTACCTCCCGTTGTACCATTTTTACATTGTTTTCTGTCCGTTTTCCCACTGCTGTAGGACCAACTTTGACTCAGTCCCACGATTCTTTTGTAGAACTGAAAGGCCTCTTTATCCAACCATACCCGCTACGCGAAACCTCGCAGACACATAAAACTTTAGCAACATTTAATCCAAAACAGAAAAGTTTTGCCACTCGGTTCAAGATTTCGTTGTTTTTTTTGTACCGACAGTTTTCACACAACAGCCGTTTGTTTAACGCTTAAATTCCTCCCCGTTTCCGTCCGCCTGGCTAAAGAAAAGTGTTGCTGTGGAGGGAGTTGCCATAGCAACCAGTGACACAGCTTTTCCTCTTGCATTACTCAGCAGTTGCTTCTTCCCAGTTAGTGTAGCCGTAGCAGAACTGCACAATGCTCCTTATGCGACGGACTGTTGCATCCTGGGTAAACGAAGGAACGTAATGGTTGGGTTTTCTTCCCAGCAGCCACAATAGCTTGGTTTATGCTTGCCGCATGAACATTCCGCACGGAAACGAGACATGCGGAACCGGCCGAGACGCCTTCTTGCAGCGTTTATACTTTCTGCGGCTTGTCCCTGCTGAGAGCCAATATTCTTGACGACTGTAGGGGGCGGTGTAGGGCTCTACGGCATGCATACAACACTACACCATAGCAGAAGTAGTAATCACTGTTGGTTACAAGATGGTGACACCCGTGAGCTTAAACAAAGCAGAACTTTTATGCTATTTATTAGGAAAAAAGACGAAAAAAGGAGACCGTCCTCTCTTCGATTAAAACACAGTTGATCACAGTGATCTCCATCGGCCGAATCATAAAGATTTTTTTCTTTACGAACCTCCGGCAATATGAGCTCTTGCCAGTCCGCCATATTTTTCCGTGTACTTACAAATTTTTTTGGGACGGGAGGAGGTCGCGCGGAGAGGCGTGGTTGCTAAAATGACGTAATTTGGCCGCGTGGAGCCGTGCGGACCTCGCGGACGCGGCAAGCATAAACCAAGCTTAAGACTCTAGAAGCATCCATGATCCCCGGCAAACTCGGGGGAGGTTTACATCCCTGCTGATATTTGCCCGTTTTGTTCATTTCTTTCCACTTTTTTTTTGTTTTGTTTATTCCAATAAACATTTGAGTTGTTGCACATCTGTTTTTATTTTTTAGTACACAAAATCCTATGTACATTTTGTAAAAAAGTAGAAACAAATCATCAGTCTCGGTTGCAGCGTTTAAAAAAAATCTTGAATCCGTCATCGTGCTGCTGTTTTTGCCCGAATCTCCTCAGTGTGGGACAGTAGAGGACTTTTCCATTCTATTTCTATTCTTCCCCATCATCAGCTTCCAGCTTCCCAACAGGCCTATGTGTCATGAACAATTTTAATAATTAAGCGCTATTCTGTATAAATTGTGTTTTAAAAATTCTCTACACCCGTAGAAGAAATGATTAAGGCACTAAAACAGTTTCAGCTGCTTTTCTTGAAAAAAGAAATGACCAAAGGCGTGTCAAGATGATCACAGGAACAGATGACCGGATCTTTAAAATGTATTAAAAGAAACCGGAGTCCAATTCCTATAAAAGCAGAGACGTTTTATCTGAGATGAAATGTGGAAAATTTAGTTTGAAAGGAGTCATAAGATCTACATTAGCTTCAATCCTACAGCAGACGTTCACATGAGAGCTGCATGTGATGAGAAACGCTCCATCTCATCAGATAATAGTTTTCATTAAAAAACATGGCTGTCTGTTAAAGAGTTGCAGCAGATTAAGCCCAATAAATAAAGGGGTGATTTGGATTCTTCACGACTAAAAGGAGGAGAAAACGTAGTCTGGATTTTAACCCGTTTAGATTCCTGCTCAGAGATGTTTGGTTATAAAAAGAAGCTGCTGTTCCTGCTACCAGGATATTATTAGATGTTCTTTAAGGGCAGCTCAGGCTATTCTAAGGAGGCATTTATTCTCAGCGTTAGTCTACAGGAATTAAGCTGCTATAAGGTTTGATTTGGCCATCTTTTAAAATACCTTTAAGTAAATATATGCCATTAAAATGATTCATTTAGGAAGAACAAAAGGGAGAGTTTGAGAGCGGTCTGCAGCAAATGACAGATACATGGTTTTCTTCGTGGTCTGTCCTGCTGATTCTGATTAGTCAGATAACTAACAAGAAGCAGAAACACGTGACCAGTTCCCCAGGAAGGTATTTTTAAATTTGACAATAAATTAGGGCTGTCACAAAACATTATTTACAAAATTGACTAATCACTAATGATTTTACAGATTAGTCGACTAAGTGGATCACGTTTAAAAAAAATATTATTGCAGGAGTAGCGGCTCTAATATCTGCTATTGTGTTATGTAGGATCTAAAATACTGACTTAAGGTGATAGTTCATTTAACATTTATGAACTATATAAAAAATAAATCATTAGTGATACAGCAGGCATATGACTTATGCTAAAGATAATGAAATGACCATCACCACTGTTAATGTTGCAGCTTCATCCAAACTACAGAAAGATCCTTCCTGCCCACATTTAACATCATTCAAACCAAAAAAAGGATTAAATGATTTGAGCTGAAACAGAATTTTTAAATAGTCCCTAAGAGAGCCTTCACCGTAACTTCAGACGTCACAGTAAGGCAGCAGCGGAGGACGTTGTTCCGTCCCGTTTTGAAGCGATCCTCGACGCGCTAAAAACACTAAAAGTAGCAATAATAAAACTACGATCATCTGTCTGAAGCAGGACTTCCCTCTCCCGACTCGCTGTGAATCTGTTACACAGAGACACAGGAAACGTACCCAGCTGCTAACAACATCTGTGGCTTTTAATAATCTCCCCTCGGTTCTTCTTCTGATCCTCAGAAGCAAAAAACGGTTTAAAAAACACAACAGACCTGCTTGCTTCAGCTCTCTTCACTCTGCTCAGTAGCTAGTTAGCTTTAGCTTTAGCCAACAGCTGAAGTGAATTAGAATAAACTTTATTGACAAACTAAACCAAAGGTTTTAGACATTGATATTATAAAGGGTCATAAAATGTTTAAAAGATTACAAAGCATCAAGATAAGCCTTTAATATAAATTACTAATATCAATAAAAAATATATACAATGTTCAGGTCTCTTGGTTTGTTTCTGTGTCTTACAAACTGCTGCGATAAAAAGAAGGGTTTGAAAAAATAATTAATTTAATTCTTAGTTAAAATTAGTTCATTCAAGAATAACAAAATGACTGGGGAGGCACTTAAAATATATTTTCAACGTTTTGTGATATTTATGGATAATTATCGATATCGATCAATACGACTATTCCTTTCTTGATATGCTCTTTTTCGATATCGTCCAGCCCTGTATGAACGGATCCGAACCAGAACCTCTAACAGCAGCTCGGGTCGTGGAAGACGTCATATGAGAGAATCTGGACATTTCCATCAATCTATGAATCCCCCTGGATACCAAGGAGAGAAGCTAAAAAAGCCGACATGTCGGGTAGAAAGGAGAAAATGGCTCTACTGTCGATGCTAACGTTAGCAGCTAACTGGCTAACTAGCTTACTGTCCGTGTTTGTCATCATCCACAGCGGGCTTCCCTTTAACCTCTTAAGCCCTAGGCTGTTTGTTTTTTTAATGAATTTGGCATACTTAGAATCTGGAAGTTTTTTCACAGCTTGTAAAACGTCTAAAATATTCAAATTTCTCTCATATGATAAGAAGTTCTATGTAGATACTGTGAATGTGAAAATGCTCAAGAAAATCATGGTTGGCGTCAGTAATTGAGAATATAAATTCCGCCAGAACAACAAAAAACAAAACAAAAGCTGAGCAGCTTTTTTTCATTGTAAAGAAGCAAATAAAAATCATAAATAGTAACTACTCACTCTTTTTGACTTTATACCGACTGTTGGTGTCTGTAATAAATAATTGAAGGTTGTTGAGGTTTTGATTGTAAAAAAAAGTCCAGCTGTGACAAATTTGGCAAAAAAAAGTCAAATATAGAATATCTGAATGAAATTGGAAATTTTGGATCCTATTATATATTTGGCCAATAAAATGCAGTTTAAAAAAATAAAACTTCACAAAACTTTGTTTTGACCAATTTATTTGTCAATTAAAATAGGATAAAATTATAAAATATGCTAAATATTCTACGCTCTGATGGTTTAATGCTCTAAACACAGAATGGCTTCCATCTGTTCCTACGCGTTACAATAGAACATAAATTACTCAGTTTTCATTTGGAATTAGCTTTTTATGAAAATAACGGCAAAGGTAAGACAGAATTTACTTGCTCGTTTTTGTTTTGACAGTATTTTTAGGAGGTTTTGTTGAGTGCCTGACTGAAAATTTTGGTGATATGAAAGGAAACTCTACATGGATGGATTCAGCTAGCTTTCTTGTGACGCTAATGTTTCGGCGCTGGCTTTTTTATTATGGAAATAAAAAACACAGAAACACATTTTGCGACAGATGTAGTTATATGTTTTTATTTTGGCTGCTGTCTGAGCTGTGTCTGCTTGATGTCACATTGAAGTGGATACTTCTGTAACGGAGTCTCTGCTTCACATTTTGTCCGTACGATAATTGTGTTTTTGCCCAAGCGCTAGCCAGATACTGGCGTTGTATTTATTTACGTTCAAACCACACTGCTGTACTGCTGTGCAAAGCATTTAATAAAAGTCTCTCAGCTGCAGCTGAGCCTGAATGTCACAACCCCGCATGTTTGCCAGGGGCAGAAAGGCACAGCGACTGTTTTTGAGCAAAAACAAAGCTTTAAACATTTTTTGCTGATAGTTTTACTCGTCAATGCCGTCGTAACGAATTGATAAATCGTGGCAGCACCACTATAAATGAAGACATTTGATGCATTTGTGTTAAAACGTGTTGGATTGTGACTCTGCATCTACAGACTCTTTATTCTCCAGTCCACTTCAACTAAACTACTGGATTTTATGATTCAGCTAAAAAAAAAAAAAAAAACAAGAGAAAAAGTGAGTTTCTCAAAATAAAAGGCTGATTACTGAAAAACTTTTCTGAGCCTGCAAACTGTTCATATGATGCTGCGTTAGACTGTTATAAAGAAGTCTCATAATCAATATCACGATGCATCACGGTTTTTTCATTTGGGTTGGTTTTCAATAATAACCATGTTTTAATAATAAATGTTTCCAAAAATAAACAGACATTTGTTTTTTGTTATTTATCAAACTTTTTTCTGATCACAGCAAAAAAAAAGCAAAACAGGAGAACCCGTACATTTTAAAGCACAGACAGACCGTCATTATGAGGATTTTTTTATTATCTTCTGACTATTTTCATATCGTCTGGTTTTATGTGTAATAGTCTTCTTTTTATGGGTCTTTCTCCAAAAATCTACAGTAAATTTATACAATATTGATGGATATAGGTTATTTTAAGTGTCCCTGAAATGAGACAGAAGCAGTTTTTACATGTCACAAAATTGCTTAAAAATGCATAAAGTAATAAATCACATTTGCATGCTTACCTAAATTGTCTTAGACAGAAAATGTAAGTGTTAAATGATGTTATAATGGATTATGGTGGGATTCTGCTGAGATGCAGCATCGTTTGTGTCCGTATGGCGATTTCTTCTTTTATTATTACCTTTAGGTTTTTAATGAAAATGTTTCTACTGACTGAAAACAATATTGATATATTGGATCAGTCCTGACTTGAATCTGGGAGCTACAGATTACAGGAAACCTTCCAACCTCAAACATTTATACATTTCCAACTCAGAATCCTCCTATCATGTTTTATATAAAGTGTTTAAATACTACTTTAACTTCCTTCTCTGAATGGAAGTGTCAAGCTGCTATTTTCCTGTTAAACTGCATGAATAAGCAAAACTAAATCCAAAGCAACGCCTTGATTGGCTCCCAATTAGCTGCCTGTTCAGTATTGTACGCCATGCTAAGTTTGGGTCAAGTTCCTGCCAGGAGTTTTGTCTGTGTCTGAAATGCTCGGCATCACTTTCTGTGAGTGGGTGACCCGTTTCTGAATCCAAGGTAGAGAACATCCAGACATGCAAAAAACCACTTCAGCTTGGCTTTAAAATTCACAGAGAACTCATGCTGCATCCTAAGCAGTGTGTCTTGTTTAAGTCTCTTATTAGGCCAAAGTTTTAGTCCGTCAGTAGAAAGATTACATCGACTAATATTAGATCTTATTTTGGATCTTAAGTTTTATTAAACTTATCTGGAATGTTACTTATTTCTATGGAAATAAACCCAGATGTAAAAGAAAACCATAAAGCCAACAAAAGTCAATTCAGCAGCATTTCACTTTATGATGGTTTAAATGTTTTCCCACCAAAATGATCAAATCAGGATTAAAGAAAAAAGAAAAGTGATTGATGAGTCATAAACCGGAGAAAATCCTGAAATAAATCCTGTCTGGCTAACTAAACCAACATTATCAATGTGCTACCTGTCCATGCTCCCTGGTTCGGCCCTTTGGAGTGTCCTCAGGCAGGAAGTAGAGCCTGGCGCTGGCCAGCAGGTGGCGTCGAGCCTGATCTTCCCACAGCAACGTCACCTGTACAACAGGAGAAACAGACAGCAGCTGTTTTTGAAGCATCTGAGAAAGCTGGCGTAGTTCTCCATCTGTTCAAACCACTTCACAGAGTCGGATGTGTTCAGGTTAATATTCTGCTGATACTTTCAGTTTCATTCTAATTCGTTCTGCTTTTTCTAACATCTGACTGAATACGCACATGGCTGAAGTCTGAGACAAAACTCAATGTGAATGAGCCGATCAAACCGATCAGAACTAAAGATGACGTCACGTGAAACTGAAGGAGGACAGAAGCTCGCTCTGAGCCACCAGAATCCACGGCTACACGGCTACTGGCTCTTTGCAATCTATTCAAATGTATTTAAATATTAAAGGCTGCTGTCGCTGGAGCTGGAGGAAAACTCCCAAAGATTTTGGGATTAAAACTGCGCATCTTGCAAAGGAATGAACGTGAAGGTTTGTGCGACTCAGACCGACGGCCAACAGCTGAAGGACAAGGATTTACCTCCAGCACAACGAGCGCCGAGGTTTTCATATTTTTGGAGAGAAACTTTTTGCCGTTACCCGAGATGATTTTAAAGCGCAGATGTATATGAGGGAAAAAAGATTGAATAATCTGATTCAGAAATGGTTCCAGCTCTTAGTTTGCTTTGTTTGACAGCTGCACAAAGACACATGGACCAACACACTTTGGACGTTGAGCGCGTGATGAGAGCGAGAGCAGAACGGCCGTCTAAAAACAAACCCTGCAGGTTAAAATCCAGCTGCTCTGTAACCGTAGGGACAAAAAGCTGATTCCCATTTCTCTGAGAGATAACTGTACTTCTACACTGTAAAAACTGTCCATCCAAATATCCAAATAACTTTTTTAGCTTGTTTGGAGACTTACGCTAAGCAACAGCAGAAGGTGTTAGATTATTGTCCAACTGTACCAGCAGATACTTTCACTTAATTGAAGAAGCTTTAGACTATAATGTAGTATTTTAATTTTGATAGATTGGGAAAAAAACCACAACAAATCAATTCTGAATCGATTCTTATAAAAATTAGAAACAAGAACGGGTTTAATTGTTTTAAGGCTTGGTTCTGAAAGTGTTGATACAGTTTTTCTGTTACTCACCCCGTGTTAAGTTAATGAGTTACAGGCATAACATTTACATAACAGGTTTTAATAGCACTGATCCATATCCATATTAAACTGGATCAGAATGAATTGGATCGTGATAATTGATTTGAACTCTTAAGAATCGAATCTTAAAATGTGAATCGATACCAGGCCTATAATCAATAATTAGGACGTAGTTCATTCTGAGTCCTTTGCTCTGTACTGTGGTTTGAGAGGGTGGAGGTCTCGGTGACGGTGCTGCCTGGGTCTGCGTTTAGGATTGGTTAGAGTAATAACTTGTCGCATTGAGCCGGCCTACATGCTTTAAGGGACGCTTCTTTTATTTTTCTTGGTTTCCTTGCACCACTTATTGATGCTGAATTATCATCCATCCATAGTGGACAGACTTTTCATCATTTCAGGGTTTTTTCTCTCTTGAAATTCTTTACAGAATTAAGGAACTCAAACAATTTCCCTCCAAGTGGATTTTTCTTACGGTGCCCCTTAGGGCTGGGCGATATGACGAAAATATATTTTCAGATGATAGAAAATGTCCATCTTTAAAGTCTCTTCCCAAAAAGATTACCACAAGTTTACAGCTTTTACAGAATTCAGCAGCTCGTGTCCTGATGAAGACCAGGAGGAAGGAGCACATTACACCGGTCTTAGAATCACTGTATTGGCTCCCCGTATGTTTTAGGATCAATTTTAAGGTTCTTTTAACGTTTTTTAAGTGTCTTAATGGTCTTGGGCCTTCTTATCTGTCAGAAATGCTTTTTACTACATGAACCCTTGCGGTCTCTGCGCTCCTCTACTCGTCATCCCCAAAGTCAGGACACAGACTCATGATGAGGCGTCTTTCCATTATTACGGCCCTCACCTCTGGAACAGGCTGCTGGAGGATCTCAGGGCGGCAGAGAACGTTTATGTTTTTAAGATTCACCTGTTTAGTTAAGCTTTTAACTAATTATTATTTATTAATATCTGTTTTATCGCTCTGCATGTTTTATTCGATAGAATTTTTAGTTTTTAACTGATTATTATTTATCTGCTTTGCATTTTTATCTGATCATATCTTATATTTTATAATTTGGAATGCTATCAGTCTTAACATTTTTATCAGTATTTTATTACTTAATCTCGTCTTCTACTGTTTATTTTAATCTTCCTTCCAGTGTTTTCTCTGTGGGAGCCCTCTGCATCGGGGGCGGTGGTAAGTTGTAGCTGCCTGGGTGGAGGTGGGGGTACCATCCCTCCCTCTCTGGGCGCCCTGGGTCAGTGCCTTGGCTGCTACAGATGGCTCCATGATGGCTCATCTGTACCCCGCCCCTTGAAACTGATCATACATTGGCAACAAAACATACTTTTTTAAGAAAGAGTAGACAGAATTATGACCAATACTGAACATATATTTAGCAAGAGAACGGTAATTTAGACAGGGTTCCCACCCTTTTCCTGAAATGATTTTCCAGGACTTTTTCAAAACTGTTTTAGCTGCTACAGTACGAGTCAAGTTATCACAACTAGGGCCGGGTGATATACCGATGATATTATCATATCGAGACATATTTTCAAGCAGATATGATATTGTACCTATATCCATTAGGAGAATTCCTAAGGCCCGAAACACGTTAATGGCCCCATAATCAACACTTAACAGATCTTTAAGATATTTTTTTTCCCCTTTAAAATGATTCCACATTTTCATAAAATATATATATATATATATATATATATATATATCTTGTAATGCCATCAGGCTGCCTACAGGCCTTGTGTTTCGATGTCCCTCCCCTAAAATGGACAATTCCATGACTGATAAGACCGATCTATCTTTTAGCAACATACAATTTTAAGGCATTTTTTTACTTCTGTGTCGCAGACCTGTGCTGCCTTCAAAGGCTGGGACGACGCGTCGACGTAATCGATTACGACGACGCAAAAAATGTGCGTCGATGTGTCATGAACTCACAGTTCAAAGGTTTTTAACTATTTTAAAATAAAACGGAGCAATTTTGTCGTCTGCCGGCTTTAAAAAAATGGAAACTTCTTATAAAAGCGCGACGGCATCCAGGAGCAGCGCCAGAACCTGTTTGAATACTAGTTTTTGTACTTCATGCTTCTCCAGTTTGTCGGATTCAAAGTTTCCATCTAATAACTAGAAAAAAATGAAGCATTTTTGATTTATTGGAATGAACAGCGCCTCTTTTTCCCTCTTTAGCAAATCTTATGTCAGAATCAAGAGAAAATGCAGCAAAATAAACGTTTTTTGTGAATAAAGAGCATTTTATGCATAAAATGAATGTTAAATTTTGTTTGTTTATATGTTTGAGGTTATTTTATCTCCTTTATTCATATGATTTCTTTGCACAACATTTAACTTCTTGTTTAATGCAACCTCTAACATAAGATTGTACTAATACTAAAACTTTATTTGTTGTTTTTTTTACAATTAAAATGTGTTGAAATGAAGAAATTTGTTTATTTCATGGAAATACATAAATTAATAAATGTCAAACTTATATACAAATCAAATAATGGGTAAATAAACAATAATCAAATCGAATCAGAATCAAATTGAAAAATTAATCATTAGATTAATCGATGCATCCAAAAAATAACTGCTAGATTAATCGATTACAAAAATAATCGTTTTGCCCGGCCCTAGTTTAAAGTGGTGAGTTCAACAACATTGGACTTTTAAAACTTATAACAAGCAACATTTGGTGCTTACTAAGTATTCCCTTTCCATTTTATTCACCAAGTACTAACAAACAAACAAAACCTATATTATTTTGATTAATTTTGTTTTAATATACATCTCAGTTTTTTTTTTCAGACTTAGAAATTTGAAAAGTTTTGGATTTCCTGTTGTACCAGTTCCTTTCTCTCAGCAGTATATTTCAGGTAACAGAACATAATGTTCTCTTCTTGAAGACAAAACTCTTCAGAGATTGTAAAACACATTTTGTGCTGCAACTTTTTCTTCTGTGCTACAGAACCAGCAAACTCTGTGGCAACAGTGATAAAGTCAAAAGCGACGAATCGATACATGATGAAGATGATAAAGATAGACGTTAACATACAGCCCTGCATTCATTTCTGTAAAATCTAGCTGTGCGCTTGATTGTCAGATAAATGTGTCGTAGTTCCAGCAGAACCTCCTTTAGTCGTTCTGATTTCATAATTTTATGTTTGTGGTCATTGTTATTTAATTCTACGCAGGTGTGTTTTAATTCTTCTTGGTAGGAAGGCATTAGTTATGCCAAAGGTTCAGTTTTGATCGTATTTAGTCAGACATCTAAACAATCAGACATTATACTAACAAAATGCCATATTAATGCCCAAGTTACCAATTAAATGATTAAATACTGAACATTCTCAAAGTTATTGTATTTCCCTTTTAATAATTGCTGCATTAAAAATGTTAGAAAATATTAACCATCATCAGACTTTTAAATTAATCACATCTGCTCGCACCAAAAAAGAAATTACTCATCTGGTATACATAAATAGCATAATTTGAGTTATGGATTCATGTGGTTTTGACTCTAAATTATTTTGAGTTATTAAGTTTTTGTAGCCGTTTTGTCAACTATGTTGCTGGAGTGGTATTAGTGTGTATATGTGCTAAATGTTTTGAAATCCATTTAGTCTACAGGTATATGAAATATTCTGACCAGCGTGGTTAAAATACCGGTGTAGATGGCATATCTCAAGCTTTGGAGACGTGTACATTAAACCAGATTGTTTAAATGTTTATTCATCTCAGTCTTTCCGTATTTTCTTCACAAAATATTTTTGTTCAATAAATCACCAAAACATTTTCCTTTAGATTATCTGTTTACTTACAGTTCAATTTGTGCATCTGATAGTTTATTACCGCTTATATTGACTCTTTACTCAATAATTTAGGCCTCCTTTTCATATTCTATGTATTATACTTACTGTACATATTACATTACACTTTACTGCTTATTTCACATAGCTAGATGCTAAACTGCTGGTCATTTTAGGTTAGTCCAGTCATCCAGAAACCAGATTCAGAGTAGATAGGCTAATATCTCTCGCTAGCACCATAATCATATTGAACCTGAAATATTTATCTGTAACTCAGGGAGAAGTAGTACTTATCGTTTGCTAGCTACCTTTTTAATCTGGTTTTTATGCAGCATTATTATGATTACTAATTAAAATAATTATATTTATTAATATAGCCATGTTGCGTCTTAGCTGTGGTCTGTATCTAAATAAAAACAGCAGGAATAGTTGGTGCTCTGTGTTCATACGCAGATTTCCGATACAGCTGAATTCATGACGTTTTTCTCATTTACATGTTTTATGTTTCTGCTGTCGGACAAAAGAACAATTATGAAATAATCGGAGGAATGTGGCGCGGTAAATGTTGACGCATACTTAAATTCTGCGCATAAATGAAATGTGCGGAACCGTCCGAGTCGCCTTCTTGCAGCGGTTATACCTTTAGCGGCTTTTCCCTTCTGTGAGCCAATATTCTCAAAGACTGTAGGGGGCGGTGTAGGGCTCTATGGCATGCAGACAACACTACACCCTAGTAGAAGTAGAAATCACTGTTGTTTTTCCACTGCGTCCTCGACTTTCCCAGGTGTGATACCAATTTCTCTCCAAGAATTGTGAACAATATTTTGATCACAGTGACCTCTATGGGCCGAATCATAAAGATGTCTTTATGAACTAACCTACACCAGTTGGAGCTCTTGCCAGTCCGCCATGTTTTTCCTCGTGTTTAGAAATTTCCTAGGTCCGCGGTGCGGAAACTTTGGGTTTCCCCGGAGGCCGCGAAGAGGGGCGTGGTTACTGAAATGACGTAATTCGGACCTCACAGATAGATCAAACATACACGAAGCTTAAGTCTCCTTCTCGAAGCTGTCGTCACGTTCTCTACGGCTCCACTAAAAGCAAAAACGGATTTCACGTAAAGGCCTGAGTGAGGACACGCCCACGTCTCTCTGCTGCTCCTCTGTTACTCACAGAGAGAAGGAAATGAAAGTCGCCAGTTTTGCTCCCTTTGGAGAAATAAATCCTCAGTGGGAAGCAGAACTGTTGTATGGGAATATGCAATCTGATTGGTTGGTAGCGTCACATGGGGCGCTTTGCAGGCTAGATGCAGAAATGAAAGCAGACATACATGCGTTAAATGAAAATGATTTCTTAGGGCATTTTTACTTTTTACCGTTTAATGTTCCAGGTGGCTTAGAAACCCTGTTAGAGTTGTTGCCGATAATCAATAACCTTTTAGATGACTGATTCAAAAAACGTAAGCAGGCATGTTTTGAGCTCAGGGTGACATCTCGGTTCTTCAGGCTGACCCGACCAGAGTCAAACACGGACCAGAACTCCTTCCTGAACCATCTCTCATGGACTCTGCCTCCCGTGGGAAACATTTAACAAGCAGCCAGTCTGGGATTCTCACCTCGGCGATGCAGATGGGATCCTCCGGTCCGCATTGGATGAAGTAGAACTCCCCGAGTTTCCACACCTGGAGCGGCCCGTCAGGCAGAGCTCTGCTGCTCACAGACTTGTAAAAGGCGTAGCTGCCTCTCTGGCAGGAGGGAGCACCCACCCACTAAACAGAGACGGAGGACAAAGAGTTAGTATTCAGTTTCGCTCCTCATCAATCACCAAAATAAACGTAGAGTAAATGTAGGAGCTTCTATGGGTGTAAATGGTGGTTCTCAAGTATTTTCTGCCATGCGCCCCCTAGGGAGCACTTCCCCTCTGAACTGAAAAAAATACTGTTGAAAATGTGAAAATATGTAATTATCTATCCATATGAACTAATAGCATCAGCACTCTGCATAGAAAATATGACTATATGAATATAGAATGGGCGATATGGCTTCAAATCTATATTGTGATATAATCTAAAGCATGTGGGGTAACGATATGCATTGTGGTATATTTTCTTTCTCTTTATACGTGTAAAAAAATGACTACTTTGGAACATTTTCCAGAAACACTGCAGCAGAGCTACTTCAAAACGGTTCAGAATGCCATTTAAAGAACATTTATTGTGCAAAATGCATTGAAAAAAATCTTTTTTTCGTCTAAAATAATGCAAAACAAAAATTCTTACAACATAAAGATGAAGACGTTTTAAATCAAATAAAAGCTAAACATTATGAAAATAAAATTCAAAATTGGCTCCTTTCCTGGTTACTTATTTATACATTTATTATCGCAGGAAAAGAAACCTGCACATATCTGAATTAAAAAGGCTTCAACTTCAACAGGTTTATTTTCCATGAAATGAAAAATGACAAACTTTAAACTTTCAATATCTAGTATGAAGTATCCGTGTGTACCTGGTACAAAGTATGTAGGTATGTCATCATCAAAAAGCATAACCGTAGTAGTCATAAACTCTACCTTTGGCTACATTTTTATCATTTCTACCTTATACGTTTTATACTGCCCAATGCTAGCAGCAACTTCTTCAACCGGCTGCAGCTTATTTTACTGTTTAAAGTCTTAACACTGTTTCCAGGATGCGTTTACTGATCAGTTGGTAACATTTCATCCAGACTGCTGCGTCTGTGCGATGTTCAGAACAGAAACGGCTCGTATGAATCACTGGGATGTGCATTTTTAGACTAAACATTCAATGCTTTTCTAAACTCTACACATTGGTTACTGGCTGAATAAACATTTTATTCTTAATAACTACTTATCATATGTCGCCCTTTCTCTGGGGGTTTTCTGCGTCTAGAGCATCATTGTTTAACAAATTCTGGTTTATTTGAAAAAATTCCACTTTTTCCAGTTTGATCTTTCCAAATTCCATCTTTTCTGTAGTCATTAACCAAAAAGTGTGTAATTATAGAGACTGAAAATGTTTAAAATTAATAACCAAGAATATTAAATATTTACTGTTATTCACAACTATTTTCATAAATCCAACCGTGCTGTGGTTTGAGCATTTCCTTTTCATTTGTCATTTTTATACAACTAAACATCCTGTGTGCACAATGAAGAATCCCATATTTAATTAAAAAACAAAAATCTATCATAAGCCATTTCTAATAAAATGTGTTTTTTTCTTTTTCAGCTCCTGCAGCGCTCCGTTTGCATTGCTAACTTTTTGCCCCTGAAGGCATCTCGAACTCATCTTAAACAAAAAAAACAAAAACAAAAAACTACTAAGTTGAACCAACTATAGTCGCTACTCCATCGTTCTTTTATTTTAAGCCCAGTTTTAAAAACTGCGTCAAGAAATACTGAAGGAGTGGCAGCAAGAGTTAACAGATGCCATCAACCAATACTTAAAAAGTGGTAAATCTGCAATAAATTCACAAAGAATTTCACTTTAAAATTCTGCTAAAAAATCTTGTACCCGGTGAACAGGAGAGTAAAGTTAGAGTTACTGATAAAAAGCCATGATAATACACGCATCAGTCACACAGCAGAGGGTGTGAACGTGTGAAGCAGCTGAAGAACTCCACACCAAAGCAATGCAGGAATAGCTGCAACTTGCCTACTTCTAGTCAGTGAAGTTTTTAGTGGTTCCCTCTGATTCACAGCATCAGAACGCAGGTGCTGGAAATACGGAGAGTTAAAACGTCTAAAACCGACATGGGGCTAACGAGCACCAGCTAATGTTCAAACTGTGTAAGCCAGCAAAGTGCTAAACACACCGTTTTGTAATTCAGAAAAACTTTATTTTACCTAAAGTTTAAGCTAAACAATGACCTCCTCATATCTCATAACAAGATGGATACAGTTCAGATCCATTTATATGAACTTTGTTTAAAAGTGAAGTTTTTCCACAGATTAATCTTGCTCCCTTAAAAGCTCCACTTTAACACCAGTGGTTCTGTTAGAATAAGTGAAAAGGAACCTAGAACCATTTTCCAAATGAACAGAACCCTAATCTAAGAACTGCTATCAGTACTGAAGCAGAACTGAGAACATAATTGGAAAAGTGTAGCTTGAATTTTGATCAGAGATCAATCATATTTACATTAAATGCATGAATTTGGATAAAATTCCTGAAGTGATTTTAAGGTAAAACTCTTCCTATTACACCTGTGACGATCAAAGGTGCACCACGCAGCAGTTTCACATTTTCTTCTGAGAAGGAAATACATCATATATTAAACGACTCGGGGAAGAAACGTTAAAAATTAACCCCTTGGATCGTTTAGGCTGACAAAGGCGGCTAAACATCCTTTCAAACAAGCTCTAAATAAAAGGCTGAAACATGGCGATCCGAGCCGCCTGAGCGCTGCGACATGCAGAAACCTGTTCCATCTGTGTGGGCTTTTCCACTGAATTTCTTCATGTGGGGATTTAAAGAAAAGAAAAACACAACACTTGGTGGAACATCTGAGGCCCAATAGGTAAAAATCAAACAGATCGAATGTAAAATAAGAGTATTTGTATGGTTTATTTCCACTGGACGAACATCTCAAAGGCCGAAGCGTTCCAGAAAGACGCCATAAACTCATGAAACGGAGTTAAACATTCAGAATGTGCATTCAGGACGATCTGACATGCAAAATCAGGGAGTTCATCTAAACTTCATCGTCATGACAGGTTTCCACCTTCACCGTGTCACAGCAGGGGTAAAATCACTTTTAACCTTCAATACATTTAGTTTAAAAACAGGAGAAAAATCGCCTCTATTCATACTCATATAATGTTAATCACAATTTTATCAAATATTGAAGAGTCAAATTTGAATTGATGATCAAATATAAACCATACGGTTGCCAATGAACGACGCACTTTTAAAATTACAAAAAAAATAAAGACAGACGGATGGAAGGTGGAAACTTATAATTTGTTTTTTGTTATTAACAATATTAGTGCTGAAATAAACTGATATTTGTTCATAATTTCCGATCCTGGTATCAATAAGTTACATCTTTATCTTATCCATTACAAAAACGACTCATCCAAATTATCTGAGCATAAAGTTTTGTTTGCTACAAAAGAAATCCATAATAAAAAAATTATGGAAAAATCTTTCCAAAAATAAAAACCCATATTAGCAGACAGATGTATCGGAAATAAAATGACTGCTTTATTAGATGGAAAAAGGATGAGATGGTCTGTATGAAAATGATTCCTTCTAAAAGGAATGAGGAGCTGCCTACATTTTTTCCTCACTTCCTCCAGAAACAAACACAAAGGCAACATGTGGCAGCATAATACTTTCTTCATTTCCCTCTTTACACCAACAAAAGTAATTATTATTAGATTTAATTACCGAGTACAACAAACGTTCATGCCGCCGAACAAACAAAATAGAGCCAAAGAATTACGGGAGTGAAACGAGGAATTTGGCGAAATGTGACAGTTGATTTTTGGTGGAAAGTTTGTAAAAAAACATGAATAAAATCGGGTTTAATCGAAGTAATCTTTTTTATTATTCTATAGGTCAGGTCTCATTTACATGAACTGAAACGATCACTTTCTAACCGCTTCCTCTGCGACGGAAAAAGAGCAAAAAACTGGAGGAAATTTGTAACAAGTTTTAAACTTTTTATTTAGTGAGCGAGTGACATGCAGCTAAAAATGAGTGCCATTTCTAAAATGAATTTTATGCGAACCTCATGATGACATATCCAGCATCCTTGTGGAAGCGGTGATACGTTTGTAATAGAGTTGTTCACAGAATAGAAAGAGAAATGCAACAATTTCGTTAGTAAAAACAATAACTAAAAGAATGTTTCTGCAGGATTGTTTTCTGATGATTCAACGTGGTTAACGCGCCTCATTTCACAAGCAGCAGCCGATCAGTGGATGAATTTACCCAGGCGGAACAATAAATCAGGTTCACCTCCGTCTGAAAGCTTCCACTCTCTGCTGCTGCTGCTGCTGAAGAAGAAGAAGAAGAAGAAAAGCTGCAGCTTTGATTTCTCTGCTTCATGTCAGGAAGCGTAAAAACATAAACACACCTGAGAAATAAAACACGCAGAAGTCTTCAGTAAACTGGATCCGCTGAATACGTTTAAAAAAAAATATATAACCTGAAGGATAATCTTTGTGTCTATCAGAGGGATGGGAAGCCACCATTTTGGATCCACAGCTTGTGTGACTTGCAGATTTTTTTTGAAATATGCTGCAGTTTTCCCCCACAGTTTTTCACACAAAAAAAAAAAAAAAAATCAAAAATCTGGTCATTTAAAGGATTTTTTTGGGGATAATATTTTGGTCTGATTTCCATTATTTCGGTTTCAATATCTAAAATATTTTTATTTTCAGTCTTTTCATAAAAAAAAAACAATATTGTCATTTAAATGAGTCTTTACAGATTAGATTAATCATGTGTCATTTATGCATTATAGCTTTTTTCTTTTTCTTTTGAGGGATACTAACGAGGTTTTGCAAAAGAAATTATGTTCCCAGGAAGAGGAGGAGTCACTCTGGCGTCTGGACCAATCAAATATCTTCAGCTTTTTCTCAAACCAACCATAAAACCACGGGGGGGGGGGGTGGGGGGGGTTCTTCTGTTAACATTCACTGCATCTTAAAGTTCAGTTTTTTTGTATAAATATATATATTTGGTGAATTGGTGATTATTTAACACTAAAAATATTTGGTGGAACTTTTGCATGACAAAGTTTAAAATAAATAACATTTTGCGCAGCAAATATAAAATAGATATTGCCTCTATTAGCTTTAGCTTGCATTTCTTTAAGTTCAATAATTGGGACAAACAACCGTTGAGGTCCTCTGCTCAGGTTCAGGAAAATCATTTTTCTCTTCATTTCATCCCGTCTGGAAAAACATGGTTCAAAGTATGAGCAGAAACGCCTCTAAAGCAGTTCTGGTGGTTTAATTCCAGATGCAGAAAACCATTTTCTAAGAAAAATTAAACAGTAATGTTTGGTTCCAGTGAAGAATAAGACCCCACAGAGAAATGATTTTTATCAGGTGATCTGAGGCAGATCATTTTACACCGATGCTAAACTCTGAAGCCGTTTTGTCTTCATTAAAATGCAAGAGAAATCCGGTTTAACTGCAGAGCTGTGTAACACAGGCTGCTCTCAGTGCGCCAATCTGCTCCTAATATATTGACAGAAAAGCTTTTTAAAAGGTTCCTGTACAACAACCTGGTATTTATGTTGAAATTACAGGACTTGCGATACAGCGCAAATTATATTTCAGATGTTACAAGTCTGATTCCCTCTAGTTAAATATTTTTGTGGTAATTGTTAGGCGACAGCGTCTGATTAGCCTAATCCTGTGTGCTAAGTAACATTATTGAGGTTAGCAACACAGCTGAATTACAGACGTACACAGAACACTTTTCCCATCATGCAACAACATTCTCAGTCCGTTTCTACGGTGAAGAAAAGCAAACCTTTAGCTTTAATTAAGGGCTAATAAAAATTTGCAAAGCACAGAAATTCATAAATATTTAACTCTGGCTGTAGGGCTGGGCGGTATGGCAAAATTTTCATATCACGGTATTTTTGTTAAAACATTACGGTATTTAACAGTATTTTTTTTTCCATACAAGACTGTTCATATTCGCATTATCTTATGAGATCGAATAATATAAAACTGTGCTTTAAATGGCCCATTTTGCTGCCATATGGACTCCATCATGTTGTGTTAAATAAAATAATTAAAATGATTATGATTCTGGTAGACATTCTTGATGTTCTAAGGCTGAATGTAAACGTGTTTTTTAGCCTCACGTTGAGGCAAGCAACAAAATGCATTTTGTACTGGCTTTGCATGTAGTACTGAAGAACCCCGCTAGGGGGCAGAGTATAGACTCACACCGGATTTTTCTTTCCTTCTGGTTTTACCGTCGTTGACCGCGTTTACCTACAGACGGTCAGATAGCGCTCAACACTTCCCCCTACTGGCTACTAACAATAGCGCTTGTAAAAGGTATGCCGTTCAGTTCTCGTCTGACATTTTAAAGCCGATAAACCTATAAACTATAGACGTGACTCCTCTTTTTGAATTACTTCCTCAGCACTGTGTGCTTCGCTCCTGCCAGCAGCTGTACTTAGTTAAAACGTTACTGAAGAGCGTGTAGCAGTGAAATCGGTCCTGGCTGAAACATTTCCCCACATTAAACGTTCTAGACGTTTCCTGAGCTATTCCGGTATAGCCGTATATTAAAAATTCATATCATAATAAAAATAAACAGGGGTTTTCGGTATGAACCGGTATACCCACCAAAGCCTATCTGGGTCCCAATAATGAATGATAAAATGTTTTTAACTGCTTTAGGAAACCCAAATTCCCCTGGGGAATGAACCATTTTGGGCTCATCTGCAGATTGTGCACCAATATTCAGAGAAAAATGAGAAACCTCTGCTCAGATTTATAGATGCAGCTGTAACCTAAAACAATGTAAGAACATATATGCCTAACTTGTTTAGATGATTAATAATTGAAATCATTTCCTTCCATCAGAGTTTCCTCTCTGATCATCTTTTATTTAAATAAAAACAGATTATAACCAGGTAACCATGGAAGCAAGCGCAGGCAACACGGCCCTCGTGCTGTCATGCAACATGGCGTTCATTTCTTAAACATGCTTAGCCAAAAAAGAAACCAGAAAAGGAAACAATCATTGCTTTTTAGACGGTCTGCTAGCTGCTAAAGGCCGAGATGGTTTCTGAATAATCCAGATGACGGAGTGAGAAACACATGCTGCTGTTTTATCTGGAACACGGCTGATAGGATGGGCTCCACACTGCAGCAGCCTCACAAACCTGAAATCCATCATGCAGCCCCGGCCGCTCTGATCTCCTGTTTGCAGCTAAAAAAAACTGTAAAAAATAACAATCCAATTGGAGCAGCGTCACAGAAAACGTAAGGCACACCTGCAGACAACCTAAAATATTACAATAAGAACAAAAGAAATAAATATGAACTAAATGACTGCATGATCATTTGTAATTTAGGTGCATTAGATTAAATGGAAGCAGCATTTCTTTACAGTGGGTGTGAGGTTTCTATTTGACAGCAGAAATATCCTGTTCAGTTCTCCTTCCAGCTACAATAAAGCATCTGATTTCTCAAAAGTTCTGCTTCTGGTTCCCCTGCAACCCACCATAGTTCTACTTGTTTTCTACAATTACCATTACTGGTTACCATTTTTCACAAAAAATATTTACATATTTATAATATTTGGATGCTGCTCGTGTTCTCAGTAGAACCAGGAAAGTAGAACACATCACCCCAGTTCTTATGTCCTTCCTCTGGCTCTCTGTAGCTCAGAGAATAGACTTTAAAATACTCCTACTAGTTTATAAATCACTGAATGGTTTAGCACCAAAGTATATTGGAGACCTGCTGTTACTATACCAACCCAGCAGACCAATCAGATCCTCCATCTCTAGCTTACTTAACTACTTTACTTTATTCCTAGAATTAGAACTAAACAGGGAGAGGCAGCTTTCAGCTTCTATGCTCCACAAATCTGGAACAAACTTCCAGACGACTACAAAAATGCTGAATCGTTTGAATCAAAACTGTACTATTCAGATCTGCCTTTGAGTCCTAAATTGCGTTTTTGACCTCTCTTTGATTCTCGTGGTGTGGTTTTTATTCTTATTTTTTAACCGATTGTGTTTCATCTGTTTTTAATCTATATTAATTTGGATAAATTTTTTCTTTATTGATGGATTAACTGATTGTGTTTCATCTGTTTTTTATATTCTTTTATACAAATATATCTTTACAACTTCTTTTTATTCTCATGTTTTGTTTGTTTTTATATTTCATAGTCTCGCATACATTTTATTTTTCATGCTTCAGTTACTAAATGCATTTCTTTTATTAATGATATGTTTTAATTAACTTATTTTTATCATGCATTTGGTTTCTTTACCACTGAATCATGTAAAGCACCTTGAATTGCCTTCGTGTTGAAAGTGTGCTATATAAATAAAATTGCCTTGCCTTAGAATAGCTGCTCACATTTTTCAAACAGCAGAAATTAGTAGCTTTTTATCATAAATCGATAGTAAGTTTAGTTGTTTTGGATTTTGGACTGATCCTTAGAAAAGAAACTCCATTTTTACTGCATTCCTGATTAAACTAACCACTGTGTTATTAAGGCACCAGCCAATAGCTAAACACCCACTAATATATGAAAACATTAATAGCTGCATATTCTAATAAACATGAATATGCATTAAGAACAGTTTCTTCCCCCAGGCTGTCGCTCTGATGAACTCTGAATAGTCACAGAGTGTGAGTCCATTCACATGAACAATAAACTAAAACTCTGCACTGCTGTATATACTTACTGTACAATAAACCTGGATTGGTGTATATATTATCCTTTATTTTTATTTGTATTTATTTTTATTTCCATTTTAATTTCACTTATTTAAGTTCTGTACTGGAGAGAAAAGTTGCCGGAGTCAAATTCCTTGTATGTGTCATACTTGGCCATTAAAGCTGATTCTGATTCTGATTCTAATACACACAGTGGAAACAGCCTAAGGCCCCGTCCACACTACTGCGTTTTCGTTTAGAGTTAAAACGAAAACTATCTCCGTCCACACTAGCGTTTTCCCTGCGTATTAGAATTGAACTCCATCCTATTTAAATTACTGAAAACGCGGATCACGTGACCGTTCTCCAACACTGGGCATGTGCGCGCCGGTATACACAGGAAACAGATTGACCATTCCTCAGCTGCTAGCAAAGACATCAAAGCCAGTAACGCTTGTAACTCGTCATCCATGTTGCAGTTTCTAACGTAATGTACTCCAGGCTGTTTTTGTACATTATCTTTCGGGGACGGGTCATGTGACGGGTCATGTGACGAATCAGGGAAGGATACGCCATGACCGATGACACCCAATCATAGAGCCGAGTGTGATCTGCTGCGTCGTCGTTTCTAAAGTCCTCCGTTTTCAGACGTCCAAACCAAAACGCGCTCCGGAGTTTCAAAATGAAAAACGGGGTCGGCAGCGTTTCTAAACTTCTCCGTTTTTGCCGTTTTAGTGTGGATGGGAGGTGCAAACGTAGCAAAAGGTCTCCGTTTTTAAACGAAAACGCAGCAGTGTGGACGGGGCATAAGCAGTACAGTCTTCCTTATTTCCACTCTCGAGGGTACAGCCAATCAGAGGCAAGAAAAATAAAACCCAGCCAATAGCGTGAAAAGTAGCACTTTATGGAGGTACTGCAGCTTCCCAAGCTGTTCTTTTTCTAATATATTAGATATGCTCTGTAATAATCTGTGAATACTCAAATGTGAATAGACGGGCGTACACCGTGATCCAAAAAAAAACATTTTCTCATAAAAGCTTGAAAAAAAAAAAACTAAAACTAAAAACCAACCTGAATTATTACGAAGTTAGTTTCTGTGTTTCTGTTAACAAGGAATGCAACGATACCACTTCTTTCAAACCGATACCATGTCGATACTAGAGTGGTGAAACACAATTAGTTTACATCTGAACATTTATATACTTGGTAATGCTGGCAGATATGAAAAACAAACTAATTTTTCTGTATCAGTTGATATGGGTATGTATGACTACCTAAAAATCACAATTTTTTTTGACATATTTAACATATTATAATATTTAACATTTTATCGAACTATTTGAAGACGACATTTTGGATTTTAAAATGTATTTTCAAAAGCTGAACATAGAGGTGCAACAATATCACTTTTTGAAACCAATACGATACAAATACTTTGATATGAATACTTGTTGACACAGAGCAGATACTTCTGCCACAAGTATGCAATGAATTGGAAGCAGGTTTTATTTTCTGCTTGTTACAACAAATGATTATGAATAAGAAACAATAAAATATTGATAAAAATGACCATAAAACTAAAAGTTTGAGAGGAAACAATTTCTAACTTTAACTGATACAAGTACATTAGTATCTGCCCCGATACCTGTATGGGTATTAGCGCATCGCTACTTTAAAAGAAATAACTTTACTTTAAATGGGGTAGTAAAAAAACATTTTCATTAACTGAGATAAAAACAACGAGGATTTGCAACGAACCGAACTGAAACCGTAATAAGTGTTCGTAAACCAAACTGAATTTATTGAGAAAATGTGGTGAGTTTTGGCGTCTGCGTCTCAACGTCTAGACGGATTATTGGTCTACGTCGCGTTGTCACCAGAAACAGATGAGATCATTTCCTGTGCTGTTGGTTTGCACAAATCGCTTCGATAAAAACAGCAGAACAGGAAAGTTCTATAAAATCCGATCGCCCGCTTCCAGTCCCTGGTAATGAACAGATTAAAACTGAAACTAATAAAAACTAAACTGACCAAGCACTTTTTTTTAACTAAAAAACCTAACAAATAGTTAATAATAATAATAATTATTGTAAAAAAAGAAAAGAAAAATCAACTTTGAATCTATTCTAGTTATCGAATCGTAAGTTAAAAAATTTATTTTATTTTTTAGAATTTTTAGCTCTTTTTACAGCTATAATAGGAAGGAAAAGTCCAGACGGCCATTTTAGATCATTTAGGGTGAATCCAGGTGAATTACAGGCGTATAGTTAAGATAACAGCTAAAAAAAAAAAAAAAACGTTTTTAACAGCACTGATCCATATCTACAGGTGCTGGCCAGTAAATTAGAATATCATCAAAAAGTTGAATTATTTCAGTAATTCCATTCAAAACGTGAAACTTGTATACTGTATACTTTCCTTCCACACATAGTGATATATTTCAAGTTTTTATACATTTTCATTTTTATTATTACAACTGACAGCTAATGAAAACACCAAATTCAGTATCTCAGAAAATTAGAATATTCTGAAAAGGCTCAAAATAGAAGACACCTGGTGCCACTCTAATCAGCTGATTAACTCAAAACACCTGCAAAGGCCTTTAAAAGGTCCCTCAGTCTTGTTCTGAAGGCTCCACAATCATGGGGAAGACTTCTGACTTAACAGCTGTCCAAAAGACGACCATTGACACCTTGTACAAGGAGGGCAAGACACAAAAGGTGATTGCTAAAGAAGCTGGCTGTTCGCAGAGCTCTGTGTCCAAGCACATTAACAGACAGGCGAAGGGACGGAAAAAATGTGGTAGAAAAAAGTGTACAAGCTCTAGGGATAACCGCACCCTGCAGAGAATTGTGACGACAAACCCATTCAAAAATGTGGGGGAGATCCACAAAGAGTGGACTGCAGCTGGAGTCAGCGCTTCAAGAACCACCACGAAGAGACTCATGAAAGACATGGGATTCAGCTGTCGCATTCCGTGTGTCAAGCCACTCTTGAACAAGAAACAGCGTAAGAAGCGTCTCGCCTGGGCCAAGGACAAAAAGGACTGGACTGCTGCTGAGTGGTCCAAAGTTATGTTTTCTGATGAAAGCAATTTTTGCATTTCCTTTGGAAATCAAGGACCCAGAGTCTGGAGGAAGAGCGGAGAAGCACAGAATCCACGTTGCATGAGGTCCAGTGTAAAGTTTCCACCGTCAGTGATGGTGTGGGGTGCCATGTCATCTGCCGGTGTTGGCCCACTCTGTTTCCTGAGGTCCAAGGTCAATGCAGCCGTCTACCAGGAAGTTTTAGAGCACTTCATGCTTCCTGCTGCTGACCAACTTTATGGGGATGCAGACTTCACTTTTCAACAGGACTTGGCACCTGCACACAGTGCCAAAACCACCAGTACCTGGTTCAAGGACCATGGTATCCCTGTCCTTGATTGGCCAGCAAACTCGCCTGACCTTAACCCCATAGAAAATCTATGGGGTATTGTGAAGCGGAAGATGCAATACGCTAGACCCAACAATGCAGAGGAGCTGAAGACGACTATCAGAGCAACCTGGGCTCTCATAACACCTGAGCAGTGCCACAGACTGATGGAGTCCATGCCACGCCGCATTACTGCAGTGATGGAGGCAAAAGGAGCCCCGACTAAGTATTGAGTGCTATACATGCACATTATTTTCATGTTCATTCTTTTCAGTTGGCCAACATTAAAAAAAACATTTTTTTTCATTGGCCTTTAAAAATATTCTAATTTTTTGAGATACCAAATTTGGAGTTTTCATTAGTTGTCACTTATAAATATCAAAATTAAAAGAGATAAACATTGGAAATACATTGGTCTGTGTGCATTGCATGAATATAATGTACAAGTTTCACGTTTTGAATGGGATTATTGAAATAATTCAACTTTTTGATGATATTCTAATTTACTGGCCAGCACCTGTATATCGAACTGGATGAGATTGAATCGGATCCAATCGGATCGTTATAATCAATTCTGACTCTTGGTAAAAACTAATTAAAACTATAATAGAATTGAAAATATTTAATCCAAACTGAAAAAAACTATTAAAACCTTTCAGACCACTAAAAACTTTTATCATAATCATTATTCAAGGAGATCCAGGAATATAACCAAACTGGGATCGTTGAACAAAATTAATCTGAGCAATATGAATAGAACGTGTGGAGAAAACCATATATTAGGGCTGGACACTTTACAGATTTTATTGATTTATCACATTTTTCCCTTAGGAAGATTTGTAGATTTTTTTCCACATAGAGAAAGGAATATTTTATCTGCTGGGTTCTCCATGGTTCAGAGTGATGTCGGCCCACCAAAGACCTTCCTTCATGTTTTACAAGCGTGTTTTACAGCCTCTTTTTATTTGGACTTTGAATTCAGGTCGACTCTGAGAAGGAATGATTGAAATAAAAGCAATTTTCACAAAACAATTTGTTTTTTTGTAATTATTTTCAAGAATGGAAAGGGAGCATAAAACAAAGATTTTATTTTTGATCCCTATCGCCCAGCCCCTAACCTGCTTTAATTTTTCAGAAAAAGTTGTATAATATCTAGTGACTTGTTCAACCATAATAATTTCATGTTCATTTTTATTATTAACAACCAGCAGAGAAAATAAATCCCGTCTTCCCGTTCTTTGAATGGATTTAGTGAGGTAGGAGTATCAGTAGTAGCATTGGTACTAGTTATCAACAAGTACTCATATAAAAGTACCGGTTTCGGTTTGAAAAAGTGGTATCGTTGCACCACTATATTCAAATTTTGAAAATATATTTTAAAATCAAAAAAGATTTTTTTTTTTTAATGAAATGTTATATATTGTCAAAAACAGTGATTTTTAGATCGTCATATATACCAATAGACTGATATTTTTCCATATCGGCCAGCGTTTAGATGTAACCCTAATTGTGTCGCGCCGCGCTAAATATATCTGAATTAGACATTTAAAAAAAAAATTAGATGGAGGTGAGGGACAAACGCATCGAGGCATTTTTCGTTGAATTCCGAAATCTTAAACAATGTTTGCTACATTTAAGAGTTTACTGAAAATGGGTTGGGATGTGCTACAGTATTAAAAGTCAGAACGGGTTAAATGTGGAATGAAAAACGGAGATTGCCTCTAAAAGTCAGAATGCAGTGAGTTTATGAAATATAAACCTAAATCCAGAATCTGCTGTTTGTTTCTCACTACGTCTTGTAAACAACCGTTTGTGAAACTTAATATTTCTTTCACAAGGAAAATAAAAGTACATTTGTGACGCTGATTGCAAAAATAAAAGGCAACATTTACTAAAATGGGAAATTAAAAACAGAATTCTAGGGAGACATTTTTTGGACTAACTGTGAAAAATCTAACAAATATTTGATGTATTTTGTGCCCTATATTCTGTGGATCAGCACACGCCTATAGCAGCTCTGATATTTAGAGTTCAGCCCAGGGGGCCGGCTCTTTTAACAGAGTTTTTTTTCCATATTAAGCGAGCAGCTATAAATCAGGCACAGGTCTCTCTCCCCACGGCTTATTATCCACATGAAATAAAAGACCCAGTGTATGAACTTGAGGTTGTGGTCGTCGCTGCAGAGGATTTACAAAACAAAATGCATATAATTTATTTTCTCTGCTTTCCAGCCCAGAAATGGTGAGCAGGGGCGTGTGTTTCTGAAGCAACCAGTCGTTCCTGTTCTGCTTGTAGCTGCTGTGACGCCAGCAGCCAGCCTTCTCCTCCTCTCTGCTGTTTAAAAGCATGAATATTCTCTCTTTTTCACCCCCCTTCCTCCCCCTATTGTACCCACCGCAGGCTGCCCTCCCCCCAGACCTCCCCCCAGCCCTTGCAGCGCCGTGGACCAGCTGTGGCAGGCCTGGGATCAGTTTTACTAAACATAAGACTATAATGTCACAGCACAACGAGCAGAGAGAAGTTTGTTTTATGGTAAAATAGCCAAACTAATAATAAATGACGTCACTGAGGAGATGCATTCAAGCACCTGTGGGAAAACTGAGAACACAAAGAACGAAGGACAACAGTACGGGTGTAACATCAGTCTTAAATATTAGCAAACAGATCATCTGCAACTGTGGGAAGACAGATTACAGACCTGCAGCAGACTGAATTATGAGAACTTTACGGCTCCATCGTAGAGGCGCAGCGACGAGAAAACACAAATGTCGGACACTAAACGACAACCTCAGCACAATTCCGACAACACAACAAGAAGTCTGCTACTAGCATTATGTATAACATGGGCAATATGAGAGGTATAAGGTAGAAATGATAGAAATGTAGCCAAAGGCAGAGATTGTGACTAAGCATACCACAGTTATTCATTTTGATGATGTCATCAAGCTGTGCCTGCAAACTTCAGGTCTGCGATGAGGATAAATAGTGATGTTCCCCGTTTGTCCTTCCCACCATACCTGGCTCCAGAACTGATGTTCTTATTGTGTATTGGTCGGTTGGGGGGAGTTTGTGGGGGAGGAATGGGATGCAGGGTTATGTGGGGTCGATTTTATTTTAATCTGTAAAGCACTTTGAGTTGTATGAAAACTGCTTTATGAATAAAGTTTGATTCATTTGACTGTAAATATTCCAAGTTTAATTTTTTCTTTTCATTCAACGGAAAAGAAACCTGCTGAACTTGAATCTTTTTTTTATATATATAAACGTGCAGGTTTCTTGTCGCGCGATATTAAATTAATAAATAACCAGGAACGGAGAGAATTTAGGCTTCATTTTTATACCATTTAGCTTTTATCATTTAAAATATCTTCATCTTTACGTTTTTTTAATGGGAATTTTTGTGTTGCATTTTTTTTTAAAGATTTAATAAAAATAAAAAAACATTTAGCAGGTAGAAATTATTATTATACGACATATATATTATATATTATATCGTATATTATATCAATATAATATGACTTAAGATGGTAGCTTAAGATTGTATTATATTAATATAATATATATTAGATTACATATAAAATATATTACACGATATACAAAGGGGACAATATGATATATTGAGATAAATCGCGATACTGTGAGTAAGACTATATATTTTTTACAAATTAATTTAATGAAGAAAATCTGTCACAACTTGTTTTTAATACTACATCTAGTTGATCCAATGGAACAAAGAAGGTGAAAACAACCACTAACTACCAGTCATTCTTTTAATTTTATGACAAAAATTACTGTAATTTTTAATGTTTTAATTAAAATTCTTTAAAAAAAAGAAAATCGATCCTTTGCTTTTGAATATCGATACATATCATGACATAAGATATTGCAATATGCTGGCATATCGATATTTTCTTACGTCCCTAATATATATAGATATATATAAATAAAAGATAGCGAGGGGAGCTGAAAGATTGTGGTAGTTTCTCTCTGCCAAGGATCAGGTTCAGAGTTTCTCAGCTCTCTCCACCAAACCCAAAATAGTGGATTGTTGCATATCTATAAGTTAACACTGCTCACACCTAAGGCTGCACATACATCATGAATGTATCGCTGCAATATTTATATCAAAGGCCTGTTCGGAGTGCAGGAAATGGGCTATCAGCTTGAACTTTTCCACGCCCACCAGCTGGACGGCGTCCCAAGGCAGACGACATCACCAATGACATTGATCAGAATGGTAGAAGCCAGAGAGCGATGGAAGCACTGATGAGAACGAGGGGAAAGAGGACAGTAGATATATTTCACAAGTCACATTTTCATTGCAACACTTAGTCATCAACCATTACTGTGCATCCCTACTAAGAACAGAAGCCTCCTCCCTTTTCGTTGGCCTTTGCCGTGAGTAAAATACGATTCCGCGTTAGAAATTCTATTGTGATTTTTAAAACCCCTCCGTTCCATTTTGCTTTCAGTATTTTAAGGCTTGGCAAAATTTGAAGCACTTTTGTGTTTAAACTCAGCAAAAAGACTAGAGCCAGGGCTGGAAAAATGTCTAAGGGAAACACTGTTATGTACTTTACATTACTGCACATAACCAACGGTTTTTATTTTATCTATTTAAATGGTTCTGCATAGTACTGGGCAATGTAAAATGTATGAGATAGAAAAATACAAATTAAGCGAAAGGTAGAGATTTTGTCTATAAAGTCAAAACGTGGTTATTAGTGTCTCACATTATGTCACGACTTTGCGCATCAAAAGACAATCTTGATCAACTCCTCCCATGGTTACGTAATGTAGCGTCACCAGCGTCCCACTGGGACGTCATAGCAGCAGTTAGCACGCTAACCGTCTATTTCCTCATCACAAGGAACCACACATCGCATTTTCCCTAACAAGTAACTCTCACCAGTTCTCGTACAGCTCACAACACCACCTGGTAACGTTATTAACGCTACATCACTATAACAACATCCCCATGAACACAGCACAGCTCTACAGCGCATATTAGCTGATGCTAGCAAGTAGCTATAAGCTAAGCTACAGCTAAACCACGGCTACGAAGAAAGAAGCAGCGGGACCGGCGCTAAAGGTGCTTCTTCTACTCTCAAATCGCCAGTGAGGAAATGTTGAGTTCCTCGTGAGTTAAATCGACATTCTCGTTGTAAACAGGAGGAAAACTGTTAGCTGCACGTTAGCTGGTTTCTCTGAGCCAGCCGAAGCTGAGAGTTATTACACTGCAGTAACCATAAAAGAGCCACTAGATGGCAGCCACCCTCTGTTACTAATCATTTCTGTTATTTATTTAAACTAGATTTTTACACTTATAAGTTTAATTTATTGTAACTACAATAATGTAAATAATTTATTTCAATTTGACCATTTAATGCCTAATTTTATACATTATAAAGAATAATGGAAACTGCATTACATATGTAAAATGAAATAAGATTTACTACACAAAATGTAATGAATAAAACCAATTATCATAGACTAGTCAAAAATTCGCATAGGGCTCTGAACTATAAAAAAAAATTAAAATAAATAATCGAGAATCAAATCGAAGATTAGGAGAATCGTGACACTCCTAGTGGTTATGCATTTTGATGATGTCATCAAGCTGTGCCTACACACTTCAGACACACAAAGAGGATAAATACTGATGTACAGTGTTTGCCTTCACTCTAGATATTGAACGGTTACATTTTTTCTGTTTTTCCAATAAACGGAAAAGAAACCTGTTGAAATTGAAGCATTTTTCAATCAAATATATACAGGTTTGTTTTTTTTGTT
Source organism: Apricaphanius iberus (assembly GCA_028564705.1). NCBI lineage: Eukaryota > Metazoa > Chordata > Actinopteri > Cyprinodontiformes > Aphaniidae > Apricaphanius > Apricaphanius iberus. The sequence goes on from JAPXFQ010000683.1 coordinate 4,211,214, forward strand.
GTGCAATATTAAATTCATAAATAAGTAAACAGGAACGCAGAGAATTTTTAACTATATTATCATAACATTTAGCTTTTATTTGGTTTAAAATATCTTCTCTGATGTGAGAATTTTTTGTGTTGCAATCTTTTGGAAAAAGATATTTTTTAAATACATATTGCACAATACATTTTCTTTCAATGACATTCTAAAACTTTATGAAGTTGTTGTGTGTATCTGGAAAGTGATAATGTTCTCATGTCATTCATAGCAAACACATTGTTATGGCATGTGCTTTAGAGTAGAAATCGGCATAGATTAGAGGCCAAGTCGTCTAATTTAGCATAAATGTTATGAAGCCCAGATCAACGCAGTCTCATTTTGCACACTATAAAACAGGTCTAAAAATAAAAACCAAACCTCTATGTTAAAACCAGGAATCTGAAGCAGTAGTAACTGCTGTGAGCATTTCATGAACAGGCAGCAGAATAAGGGAGATTACTTTAATAATCATCTTTATTAAAGCCACAAAAACAGTTTCCACATTTTAGGATTAAAAATGAAGCAAAGCAGATATGTTTAAAACCAAGGAGAGAGGTTCGCTTTCTCTTTTTAAAAGACAAAAATTTCTGTGCAACGTTTTCATACAGGTAACCTACGGTATTATGTGTTATTATTAATGAGAATAGAAATAAAGTATTTATACGTCATAGAAACACTTTCTGCCTTTCTGTCACTGAAATAATAATGAAATCTGGGTTATTTCACATTTAAATGTTTTTTTTAAATCAGTGAAATGATGGAACATCTAATAGATTGAATTTTTTTTTATATATTTTAAGTCAAATGTATGCAGATAATATATCTGGCCCATGAACGACAAAGCTGATTTAGGTTTAGCAAAAAAATGTTTCAAAAATCATCAACATTGGTGGAAAAATTGCAAGACTGGTTGTAAGAAAATGTGGGTTAATCACAACAAACAGATAATTCTAAGTAAAAATGGTATGAAGTATTGTTAAACTAGAGACACCCCCGATCACGTTTTTCCCAATTTATTTTTCTTAAAGGTTTGAACTGCAGATTTACTGTATATGTAGAGAACCTAGGGCTGCCACTAGGGGCGTCACGATCTCGATTTTGCTTAGAAATCGATCAAAATGACGTTATGACCTTGTACAGGAAATCCAAAACAGGATCTCAATCACCTCCTCCCATGTTTACATACGGTGTGTGTCCCACTGGGGACTCCGTAGCAAAAGTTAGCAGACAATCGTCTCATCACAAGGAACCAAACATCTCATTTTCCCTAACAAGTAACTCTCATTAGTTCTCATACAACTCACAACACCTGGTAATATTTTAACTTCCTGTATCACATCCCCCGTGATCAGAGCTCATTAGCTAATGCTAGCAAGTAGCTAATAGCTAAGCTACAGCTCGACCACAGCTAGGATAGATGAAGCAACAGAACCGGAGCTAAAGCTGTTCCTTCTACTCTCAGGAAACTCTGAGTTCCCGACGAGTTAAATCCACGTTCACATTGTGAACAGGAGGACCGCTGTTAGCTGCATTTTGCTCAGTCCAATCAGTTCTGCAGTAACAATAAAGAGTCACTAGATGGCAGCCACTATCTGTTCCTAATCATTTCTGTTATTTAAACAATACTGTTAACGCTTCTTTTGTAAATAACTTATTTTAATTTGACCATTAATGCCTAATGTGACACATTACACAAGTAAAATAAATATTGCATCAAATTTGTCTTTTAAAATAAGATTTACTGTACAAAATGTAATGAATAAAACCAATGATCGTAGACTAGTCTAAAAATGACGTAGGGCTCTGTACCGTAAAATAAAAAATCAAGAATCAAATCGAGGATTTGGTGAATCGTGACACCCCTAATATTTTGTCATAAAGTAATGTTTACTCTAACTTTAGACGTTAAATGGTTTTGGGCAGGAAAGATATTTCGGTAGTTTTGATGAAGCTCCTGACTCCGTTATATTATTTTATGGATGCAACATTAAATGTTAAATGAGCTTAAGTCAGTAAATTAGATACCACACAACACTTATAGGTAACACGCTTTCGCCTGCAATAACATGCATGTTACTAGTGATCCGATTAGTCGACTAATCGGCAAAAATAATTGATGATTAGCTGATTACCAAAATAATTGTCTTTGGCAGGCCTAAAAAGTACAACTAAAAGTCAATTTGGCAACATGTTCTGAGAGTTTTTTGATAGATTTTCTTACAAAAACAACAAATAATTCATTTCCAGTAGTATATGACCTGCTAAAGAAGGGAAAACTACCCAGTTTCTATCTTTGGCAGATGGACAGGAGAAGCTCAGTCCCTTCTGGACCGGCATCATTCTCCAAAAAACTGGCAAAAATACATATATTGCAATCATTTTCATAACATTAACCACACTTAACAGCCAAAAGGAATAAGAAATTGTTTTTGTAATTTTAAACCTGGGTTACCATTAAACATTATTAACATATTCAGTGTTTAAACTGTAACTTGCAGAGAAGTTTGGGGTTAATCTGCTAATAAGACAACTGCTAAAGCCGACTTTTATAAGGCAAATAAAAGCTGTCAAAAATGGCTTACAAATATATGTTCAACGAAGTCAAATGAACTTTTCCAAAGAATATAAATATAAGAATAATTCTCAGACATTAAAATGTCAGACTGAAATGATCAACTTTGGGATTATAGGTTAAATGATGAGAGAGCTTGCCCTAAAAAGTAGAAACCACACATTCTTCAACAAAATAGCATCACCGTTTATCTTTTGGGAGGATTATTATTCAGCAACAGTTTAACGATTCATATAAATAAGTTGAAAAACACTTCAAATATAACACAAAGAAATCTGTTAAAGTTAAATGACTTGTTACTAAATTAGTGTGGAACAAGAAGAGACAGGGGAAAAAAACATATTTAAAAAAAATCTGTATTCCAAATACTGGTGGGAGAAGTAAATATGTCTATTTTAGCTGAACAAAAAGTCACAAAAATAAATTTATTCATAAACCCTGAGTTATTCCTCTTAGTTACATTTGTTTGCTTACATAACTGGTTTCAGTTATTAAAATAATTATTGATTAATGCCACAATGGTGCCATAAACATAGTTTCAGTCAAAAAGGACACGCCTGATAAAGAAACACCTTCAAATTATCCACTATTAGCTTCGTTTATTTTATTTTTTGTCATTTCTGACGAGAGATCAAGAAAAAACATTTCTGATTTCATCCACATCTAACAAAACCAAAGTTATCATAAACCTATCCAGCAACACATTTTCTCCACTCATAAAACCCAGATAATCCAAATTTGTACCAGTAATCATTTCATTTTCATGACCAGAAACAAAAACAAAAAACAATTTAAAATGAATATGTTCCTTATTTTCTACCGCTGACCTGAAAGTAAAGATAAGATCTGATTTTTTAAAATGTAATTTACTGGTGAAGCTGCGAACTCATTCTCCTTAAGTATTCTGGAGTATTTTTAATAGTAAACGATCAATGCATCATTTTATTTCTGATTAGTCTCCTGAAGACATTTTTGATTATTATTATTATAAATGTCTAACTGGGTTACTGACATTATTACTCGTTTATTTTGCATCAGATTTCGTTTTGCTAAAGATTTTTAACCATATTATGCTTGAAATTAATTTCTATATGACTACCTATTCCTTTTTATCAAGAAACCCAACACTTAATTACAAATTCTTACCAAATACTACTTACATAAAAACCACATGGAAGCCTAATTTTCTTGCTGTTCATCTGATTTCCTTTGTAGTGACAATTTGCTGACTAAACCCTCTGCGAACTGGTCGCATTAAACACTTCACCACTGTTGTTTAGTGTTGCCTAAACAAGCAACTCATTTTCCAGGCCTTCCCAGTCATTTCAATTTTGTCTTAGTGTACATTTTCTGTTTTGCAACACTGCAACATAAAATGGCTGCCAGTTATTCTGTGTGCACCGAATACCCTTAATAATAAACACCTCTGAATATTTCAGCAGAGAACAAGTCAGCAGCTGGATTTTAAAATATGATTTTGGCAGGCATGTTGCTAATTTATTCTCTGATGGCCGAGCTGTAATCGTTAGCCTGGAAACAAAGAAGAAGAAGAAAAAAAAAATGACTACAAGAAAGCGATGTATGTGCTGTTTAAGTCTCTAAATGTGCAGTGTGCATGTATTTAACTTGATTACAGTGACGACGCATGATAAATACCATCATAAAGTGAGCAGGCTGGGTAATAAACATAGTATTATGCAGTGTGACAGTGTTGTATGGATATCACAGAGCTCTACTCTTTTCTTTTTCTTCTTTTTTTTTTTTTTTCTGTGGGCCTGGGGGAGGGCCAGCTGAAGCATTGCTCCAGCCTAGCGGCAGGCAGGAAAATAAAAGCCACATAATATAATCTGAGCAGTGAACACACACACACAGGAATTTAAGATGGAAACCCTTAATCTGCACCATGCCTGCGTCAGTTCTCGTGATATTTCTCTGATTTTTTTTTTTTTTTTTTAAAGTACTGTTCTCAGAACAAGCGAAAAAGAGGAAGAAGGGAATAAAACATGAATATTATTATTATTTTTTTTTTTTAATGTCCTCTCCTTTGCACAATGAATAAATAAACCAACAAATAAAATCCAGCCAGCAGTATTGACCTTGGCTATATCCTGGTATTAAAAATAAAATAAAAACACCCAACAACTTCACCTCAGGGGGGAAAAAATATTTAAAAAATCTCCCTATTTCTGTCGTGAATTAATATTTAAACAGGGATATTACAAAAATAGGCAGGAAACCTAAAATAATAACAATAAAACAAGAGTCCAAATTAATTATATCTATATATTAAGCCACCAAACATACAAATACTCACTGCCCTGCCTGTGTTTCCCCTGCATATTTCCTACAAACCCTTTAATTCAAGTGCAGAAACAAACACAATATTAACATTCCTCCTTAAAAACTGCTGGAGACAAAATGTCGGGGTGGATTTGGTGATAATATTATCAATATGCTGCTTCGTATTGTTCTAATTTCAACACAACTGCTGCTCCACCTAGCAGTCGACGCCGAGGGAAAAAAAAATTTAATACCAATGTGTAATATTGAGTCGGTAAAAATATATTTATATACATATATTAAAAAAAAAAAAAAAAAAAATGGCGACACGGCGGTTAGCTAAAAATGTGACCGAGCTGAAAAAGTTTCCTGATATTTTCAGGCAGGGGGGAGGAAAAAAAAAAAAAAAAAAAAATAAACCCGACAACCCAAATTTTTATTTTTATTTTAAGCTAATGCGGGTGGGGGTTGGTAGCCGGGAGACTAATGTCGACACGACACTCACACACAAAGAAATTAATCATTAACGCCGTGAAAATATCTGCGATATTAAACTGAAATTTAACGGCTGGCTCCCGGGCGACAGTACCGGAGAAATAACCCTCATGTCTGGGCCTGAAATATCCAAATATCGGCGTTTTATCAGCCGCCTCCGGAGGTGGAAGAGGGGGGCGAGGGGAGAAAAAAAAGTTGAGGCTAGCTGAATAAAGTTGTAATTGCAGTCAGAGCAACTCTCGGTGGCTGATATGGGAAAACAATCAATACGACACGGCTTAATTCGGCTAAAATCAAAGCGGAAATTGATTCGATTTTATACAGGCGTGAAGTTAAAATATCCCCGCGTCAATGTGTGGTGAAATCTGCGTCCGAAAACGTCTAAAAACGACATTTATTTAGAAATTATATCGGCGTTACCTGTATTGCATTGTGCTCCATTGCGGTCCTGCATTCCCTCTCAGTGAGGCCCCTCTCTCTGGTTACACCGCCGGGACACGCCGACACGCAAACAAACGCACCACAGAGGAGGAGGAGGTTTAAAAAAAATAAAATAAAGGATTTTTTTTTTTCTCTTCTAATTTTTCCTTCTTTTTTTTTTTAAATGGGTGGAAATGGTACAGGATCTAGGTGTGGCCAAAGTTTGCCACAGAGTACAACTCCATCCGAAAAGCACATTTACAGGGGGCTCATTTTTTACTTCACTAACATGACGTGTTTCCGACTGAAACGGAATACGAGGGCGGGGTTAAGATAAAAAAAATACATCTAAAATCGAATAAAAATCCATTATATCGTCCTTATATTTGCCATAATATTCCTACTGATATCCTGGACAGATCAAGCAGCTAATCTCTATGCAGACACTTAAACTATATCAACATTCATAGGAATAAAGTGCATTCACTTACAACTTTTTGTTGTTGTTTAAATTAGGACCATCACAGATCGTTGAGGTATAGAAGCAGAACTGATACTGGCTTAAGCTCAACATATAGTTTTATCTGCTCCCCCCATCACTGTCTTTCTGTTAAAAAACGTTGCTACTCTACAGTGGGCAAAACAAGCAAACAAAAAAAATGAATTCAATAATCTTGGTTTTATATGTATTCATACATTATTGCTAGGAGATGTTTTTTACTCTTTGCAAAAATAATTCATGCTGGATCAAACGTACCAAAGTGGAGAATGTTAGAAAAATAAATAAAATAAAATAACCCCCTGGGTATTATTCAGTATCTTAATGTGTTAATGTATTTGGAGCATAAACACAGTAAACTGAAGTTTAACAATAAAAACCTTTCACATACTGTATAAATGTACAGTAAACCTAAACAAATTTAATTCTGTGCTATTTGTATGTGCCATGCTGTATGTTGACATGTTTTTAATCTTATTTTTATACTGTGACTGTATTTTTTATTTTATTTTTTCATGTCAGTGCTCCGAGAAAGCAATAAATAACATCAAATAAAAGCTGAGGTGCCATCTCAGTGTGGCTGAAGCTAAAAGGGAAACAACTTCAAATTTAACGCGTTTTTGAAATAAAAATAGCGACGGAAAACTGCAAGAGCAGAAGATGTCAGATTATTAATCTTATTTTCAGTATATTTGTCTTTATGTCATTTCGAGGATTCTTATCAAGTGCAATTTGTCTTATTTCAGATTATTTCAATCGACTTCCCTAGCCCTTAAAACACTTGATTTTAGTTGAAAGCTTCTTAAATTAAGTGCAATAATCTGCCAGTGAAACAAGTCAAATCGCGCTTGATAAGAGTTGTAAAAATAATACAAATATCCTCAAAATAAGATTCATAATCTAACACCTTCTGCACCTTCTTAGTATATAAATCTCAAAGCAAGATTTAAAATACTTTTTAGCTGGAAACAAGATGTTTTGACTTGATTGCAGTGAGGTGTCCTGGAAAATTAGGATGTCTTCCTGGTTCAACACACCAGGATCATTGATCTTATAGCTCCTCAGCAGACAGTTTCGAGGTTCTACGGGCTCCTGCTATGTGGAACGTATTCGATTCAGGTGTGCTGAGACAGAGATACGTCTAAAAGGCTGCAGGACAGTGCTGGCATCTGAAACCTATGGTCCAGACCGCATGTGTTGAACCAACTCAAGGCCCGCAATAACTATTTATGTGGCTCTCTGCTTTCTATAGGGCCACATAAATATATCCTTCAAAAAAAGACTCAAGCCTTAATATTATTGTATTGATCTAATGAAATCACTTTTTAGTTGTATAGCGCGAAATTACATCAACGTAAAAATATGTTTGGCATTATTTAATTTTAGGAAGTACTCATCAGCAGAGACGGTTATTTATTTGTATTTTAGAAATAAATTCAGTCACAAAAGGCCATTAATAGAACACTTTAGGTTTTAATGTGGCCTGAAAATAAAATAGGTATGGCCCCTCTGGTTTAGACTGACTTAAATGCAGAGCTGTGGGGACATTAATGCAGAAATTAATGTTTGCAAAAATCAATTTACAGAAAGCTTTGTGAGAAAGATGAGTGGGTTCCTCCGTATATTGCTGTAAGACGCTGGTAAAGTCAAAGACAAAGACCAACAAGAGTTATTTCTGCTAAAGCTGATTCTAAAAACGGCGGACTCATGGGAGTAATCTAAAAAAAAGTTAGCACCCCCTACTGTCCTGGTCGAGCAACGCTAAAATGATGACTGAGAGCAGAGAGAAAACGACGGAGAACCATAAAGGAAAAACGTCTCCGTCAATATGTCAGCGTCTGAGTGCAACGTTGCGGTCGGAGAAGCATGTGGCTATATTTAAATGCTGTGGTTACATTTAAAACATTTTCAACCCTGATTAAGCCCATGTGATGTCCCGATATGAAAAACCTAGAATTGAGAGTGTACCTTGCTTCTACCTTTCCTGTGGACATACAGATGTAACAGTTGCCTTATATTTGAGCCAGTTCCCCTTACCAAAGGGTAGATGTGCAAATATGCTTTAAGTAAATCATATTAAATTAAAATAAGAGAGTACAGTTTATGCTTAAAGGCACAGTGTGTAATTTTCGGCCAGTAGGGGGCAGTGCATACCCAATTATCACCAGAATGCGGTATCTGTGTCTTTGAGTAAGAAACTCAACAACGGAGGTCCAACTAGTGCTGTTTTCAAACGCTCAATTCCCTGAGAATTATCTATTTGCAGCAACATGACGAGCACATCAGTCTCTCTTTCATCGCTTGGAACTAGAGAAGAGGTAAAAATGTATTTATGGTGAAACTTTTTAGCATTTTGAGGGGAAATCAATGTTTTAATAGCGGGCGTGTTCCGTGCGCTTTGTCCATCCGGGCTCTTGTAGAAGTAAAGACGTCATCTAATACGGCTTTCCCCTGAAAAGAAGACCCGCGCCTATGTATTTTAAAACTGATTTTTAAAGTCATATTTTACAATATCGCCAATATTTTGAAATTAATGTGCTTTACTTAATTATTATTACATAATATTTTAATGGCTATTTTCAAAGATGTACTGGGAAAACTACACACTGTCACTTTAATGTACTTATTTAGAAAAAAATACAGTACTTTGCATTTTTTATATTACCTGTACTTGGCTTTTACAAAAAAATATGCTAAAAGTCTGAGAATACTTAGCTCATACTTATATTTAAACATTTGGCTGAGGTACTTATCTGGTAGTGTCTGTAATACATTTAATTTCAGACAATTTTACACTCAGTTCTGTTTCAGTGGACCCTTCTTTACACCGCAGTGACAAGGTTAGAGACTCAGGTTATGTTTTACTGGGAATATTTGGAGCTAAATAAAATACCCGAATCTATGTTTGACACATTTTTTTTTTTTTACTTTTCTGCATTAAACATGGAGAATAACTGTAACTATAAATGTACATGTAGTACTAGCAGCAAACCTAAAAGGTTACACACAGTATACTTTACAGTATACTTTTTACAGCCTAAAATGGGCACTAGAAGTTTGCAACTACTAAACTAATAGTATACCTAGAAGATTAATTTCAGTATACCTAAAAGTAGATTTAAAGCTGGTTACAAGTAAAATAAAAGCACACTTTAAGTCTAGTTCAAGTTAGAGGCCGACCTATATGTTTTCTTTTAAAGCCTGATGTCGACACAGATTTGCAAAAATTTGGTCGCAGATGGCCGAAATCTGAAGCCGATTATTAAGACCAACATCTAAGGCCGATATTTATACTTTTTAGCAGCACATTGATGAGGAAACACAACTAAACTAGGAGTGTTCAATTATCGCGTTAATTGCGATTAATTAATTACAACCATTTTTAGCGTGCTACGTTTTTTAATCGCGTTAATTAGTTTTTTAATCTTTAATTTTATTGTTTCTGTATGCTAGTTGCCTATAAATAAAATCCGTTTTTTATGCTTTGGGCTTCTTGTGATTCAGTTTTTACGGGTAATTGGCTGTAAAAATATCATAAACTGACTGTCTTCTATCGTAGTAGGGGTGGAGGGCGACGTGAGAATCAACAGGGAGTTGCAGACAGTGTCCACAATTTAGCTATATTTAGTAAGTTTTTAGATCACTCTAGCGATGTTCTTTAAAAAAATAAAAGTGAGTAATGACAAATCTAGCAGATTACTTAGATTACTTCATAAAACCACTTTTTTAAGCATATATATCTGACTTTTTCAACCATACTAAAGTAATGAATTTAGAGAAGAAGATGAGGGTTTTTCTTATTAGTAGGTGAGATTAAAATGAGTTTAATTAGAGTAATTAATTACAGATTATAATTAATTAATCTTAAAGTTTTTTTAATCACATGACAGCACTACACTTAAACTCACTCTTTAAATATTTATTGAACTTTAAATATAAGACGACACGAAAACAAACTCAAAACAGTAACCTGAGTGCAAATGTTTTCAGAACAATAGAAAAAATCAAACAAATTCAAGTTTATACAAAATAAAATACATTTAAAAAGCAACCAGAATAATGGTGCAAATAGGTGGTTGAAGTAAAATCTTGACTTCAAGTATGAAAGAAAAATAACCACAAAGTAAAGCAAACTACCACATAGTAGTAAATAATCAAATCTAAAATATATATAAATACGATTAAACACCAAACCTAAGAGTAAAATGTGAGTTGGCTTTGTTTAAATAGCCGATATAGCAAAAATTGGATACATCGGCCCAATGTATAGGCTTGCCTCTACTTCAAAGTGTGGAGTACTTTGTGTACTTTTATTAACTTAAAGTGGGCCGATTTAGTACAAAAAGTATACTTGTTAGTAATCTATATCAGTGTACTTGGAGAATAAATGTATACCTTTCTATACTCAGGTATACTACATGTTCATGGGAGTTACCACGCACAATTTCCCACTTCAACTTCACCTGGCAACCACCTGACCAATCAGACTCCACCAGCTGGGATATCTGTCAACACTCCATGTGTGATCACCTGAACGCCCTCTGGTGGCCGCTCTTGATGCTTCACCTCCTTGTAGTACAGCAGATGGAATACATCAGGAGGCCCAGAGCTACTATCCTGCACATTTTAGATGCATCCTTTCTTCCACGCACCTGAATAAGTTAAACGGCTTGATTGGTTGATGAGGGCGGTCAGGGATTTCCTTCAGGTGTGTTGGAGCAGGAATGCGTCAAAAAGTGGCAGGGTAGTTGTTCTCAAGGGCTGTTTAAAACGTACCTATTCAGACTCGCTTATGAGTAACAGTTTTTACTTGTCACACGAATTATTGTCTTGATTACTGTAAATGGTTTCTTGTGTTAAAAACTGTGAGCTGTCTTCAGCAAGATCAGTTAATGAACTAAACCTGTGTTTTTTACTCTCTTGTCTCTACTTTGTTGTATTTTCTTGATTATTTTCTTATTGTAACTGCTCATTTGTATTCAAATCATATGTGAAGCACCTTGAATTGTGGTGTTGAAGTGTTGAAAGTGTGCCATACTAATAAAATTGCCTTGCGTTGCCTATTTGGGAAGCGTTATAAAAATATCCATCCTCATCACTCGTCCGGAAAGTGGACCAGCTTGTATCTAAAGATAATGTGTCCAGGGAGCTTTAAATGCTTCTGTTTTTAGGGGTAATTGTTCCGTGTTTCTGACTCTTTTTTTTTTTTTTTTGTTCTTCACCAACAATGTTTGATGTGAGATGTCATCTCCTCTTACTAGTGTTGTTGGGAGAGTTTTAGTTTAAAAAATATCCAAGTAAAAAAGTAAAATACACTGCTGATGATCTGAGACATGACTGGAACGGTGGCAGGACCTCCCCATCGCAGGCGATCATAAACAACTTAGTCAGCTCTATACTCCACAATTTACAGCTTTGCACGCATAATTTCGACTGAGGTAATAAATGTGATGGAAGATATTTAGACCAAATCAATTTTAGTGTATTTCGAGGATATGATACATGGGGAAATTTGTAGCAAAGTTAATCAAGTACAAAGCCAATAATAAAGATAAATTAATAAATCATGTTGATTAATAAATCACCGGAGTTAATTTTTTGAAGAAAAAAATACAAATAAAAAACAAATGTTAATGTATTTTTTTTATTCTTTTTTATTTATTTATATATTACTTGAGTAATATAATGAAGCATTGCTAATCCAACTTGAGTAAAATTTTAGATGCTTCACAGAATGAAAAGCAAACATATTTTAACCCAAAATAAACCAGACACGGAGCTACACTCTGTTACAGGAAAGCTGTTTTTACATATAATTTTTTATGTAATCTGAATGATGAGATTTTTGTTTCAATTTGAGGTGAAGTGAATATACAGTAAACGCTGTAAATGGTGACTGGAAGTACATTTTACCTTGTAAGATATATTAATACCTACTGTATTAATTTTATTTTTCAACAAATTACTTCGAGAAGAGTTTCCTCTGCTCCAAACAATTTTTTTTTGTAATCATTTTATTTTACTCTATACGAAATACCTGAATTTACCAAGAATTTCATTCTTAGGTGTCTGATATTTTAAAAGCAGATGTTACACAGTACGCACGCAACTTTTTCACCAAAACCTTTTTCACTGAGTAGCATTTTTGACAGCTACTTTTACTCAAGTAAAGGTACTGCTACTATTACTTGAGTACAACTTTTATGTACTCTACCCATATTTGTTTGTATTTTGCATCAAGGTAAAGTATTAGCAACGTTGTTTTTTTCATTGTAAACACAAAACCCTGACCAAAACACTTCATGCCTTGTTTCAGTTGAGTTTATACTGTATAAAACATGCATTTCATCACATTAACCTGCAAACCTTCTTATGTTTCTTTAGAGGAATCCAGTCCAACTGATTATTCACAAGTTTCTGAGGAGAGAAGGGAGAGGAGCAGGTAGAGGGACACCAGGGTCAGCGAGCTCGGTGCACCTGCTGCATTTGCCGACCGATTCCCTCAGACCTGGAAAATAAGTACTGTAGACAGGATCCAGAAGGGTGTCTGAGCAGACGTGCTCCTTTTAACTTGTTCTTCTTGGATGAAGGAATCTTGGGTTTGGCTCGGCCGACGTGGAGTGACGTGGTGGCTCTGCGTGACAGCCAAGAATCTGGATCTGGTAACCGGGAGTATCGTTACTCTGCCTACAGAGTATTTAGCAACATGGACGTCTTGGCGCAGACAATCAGCTTGTGATTTTCTTCATGCTGTGTATGGAGGATGAGGGACAAAACACATTTGTGGTTTACGTTGGTTTTAAAGAAGTCCCGTTCCACAGAAACCAACATGAAACTCATGACCAACTCAGAAATACTATTTACTTTTATTGTTATTGTAGCAAAATATTCTTGCATATTTGTATTTGTCATAATTACATACATAAATTTGCTGTGTTCAGCTTAGAATGTTATCAGCTTTTGCTAGGGGATCACTTATCAAGTCCTGGAAAAGGATAAAATAAAGAAATTAGAATTATGTCATTTTCTTCCACCAAAATGGAGAAGACATTTGGTTATCATCATTATCTCTCCTCTGCATTGCGGTGTCAGCACCAATTCAGCTGTAGGAGGAGGGATGATCCTGGAGACAGGACCCAGGGCCCTGGGGTCATCTGGCTGAATGCTTCTTTTTGGGAGTCCCCCGGCAGAGCTGAGAGCTGTTCACATGCACTGGAAGGTGGTTATGGTGTTTGTAGTCCAATGCAGCAAGGAATGTCCTGGCTTTATAGACGCCATATGAGAATGCAAAGCGTTTCCCCGCGTACATCAAGATGTTTTTTCTGGGAAGACTCAAGCTTAGAAGTGGTCCTGCAAAGAGACAAACAAAATAAAAACTGCAATGTCTGTAGAGCAAATAAAATCCACCATAGTGATATATAATTTTGTATTGGGGCGACATTGTTCTAATTTCAGCCAGAGCAAAAACTACAAACTGTCTTGGTGTTCATTCTTTTTTTTTTGTGGTAGAAGTATCCAGTAAATTATTTTAGAAAAATTACAAGAAAAAAAATCCTAATTATAAAACATATGAGATTGGAGATAAATAATCTTAAATCATGTAGGTCTAAAGCTCCTTTTCCATCAAACTCAATTCTGGTCCTAAAAACAGCAGAATATAATAATATAGGAGCAAAATATGACAATACATACTGACATATACACATAGAATTTCAGAGACAATAATTAGTTACTTATACACTTGTTTTCAAAACTCTTGGATCATCTAAAGCTTCATCCTGTTGATCCATTGAGTTGATGCTACACAGAAAAAAAAGGCCAATAGCCTACATAAATTACAAAAACAGGGTAACTGTTCATCAAACTATTTATTTTTTGTGATGAGGAGAACAATAACCAGGAAGAGGAGTTGCATTTTGTTTACTTTATAATTACCTATCAGACGCCTATAGTTCTACAAAGTTTAGATACTCCGGTAAAGTTAGAACTTTGTTTTTCTCATAATCCCAACAAATTAGCTAAACAATGCTCAGCTGTGAGCACGACAGACAGGCAGCCTAACAAGCAAACATGCAGGTCTTTTGCTCATACCAATAGATTCAGCGTTCTCCTCTCAAACGCCGCCCGGACCGAGGTTTACTCTGGCTCTTTGCCTACATCGATCCGACTCGTGTTTCGCCCTCTTTGTAGCGCTGGAACAAACTCTTGGTTATCCTGGGCTGGAGTGTTGGTGGTGCTTGAAGCAGCTCTCTTCTTGTTCTTGGCAGAATCCATGCTTCCAACGCTATCCCTGCTACAGTTTTAGCTGCAGGAAGCGATGGAACGTGAACACGCATGACGTTGAGGGAGCGCTACGTTTTCGACCCGAACAGTAACAAAAAATAATTGATAAAGTTATTTTACAGGGATATAGAAGCAACCACGGTTACTGACCAGGACATTGCTGGATTATGTATGAGGAAGAAATTTTGCCGCTCTATACATTTATATGCTGTTAAACTTCCTTAGAGTCCCTTTAACTATATGATACAAGTTAAATGTTAGGAGAAATTAATGCTGTATAACACCAACGGTAACATTGTATAGTATATATGTCTATCCCAGAAGTTGAAAGCTGTAATAGTATGATATAGTCCCGTTAATTTGACATGGAGGGTGGGGGGGCAGAGTCATTGCAGGCGGGGTATGAACGCAGCGCACAAAACTTCAACAAACATGCTTTTAAAACGACTTCCTTCTAACCTAAAGAGTTGAAAATATGATGCAGCATTGGGTTTTGTTACAACAAACACCTGCAAATGTTCAACTGAGCTCAAAATAAAAAACGTTTCGAACCGATGGGCACAGTGTAAAAACACTCGCCCAGTTATAGAGGATTTAATATTGTGCTGTGGAAATGATTCCATCAATGACAGACACCAGCTGCCAGGGCACTACAGTTATTCCTCGGTCCACTAACACCAGAAGTAGTGCTTGATATTTTTGTAAGGTAAAAAAAAATCCAAAAGAACAATGCATTATCTATTTTTACACTCATTTTTTAAATGATAACATATTCGACACTATTTTGTTTTTCATTTTAAGGCTGCATTCACACCTAATAGTCCGGTAGACTCGGTTAGATTGGGAATCACAAACATTGCAGCAACATTGCTGCTGTTTTTAGCTGGTGCGGTTCGCATTCACACTGGCTTTTTATTTGCAGAGAAGTCCAAATCTTTGACCAACAATTTCACCTCTCGGCCTGTGGTGGCGCTGCTTCCTAATACCAGTGGAGAAGCTTCACAGTGCAGTTAACCCCTTATGACTCCTACGTGCCGGGCCTGGAACATAAGTATGTTTCCACAGCAATGCAGCCATGCATGAATTCCCCTACATCATGCACTCCAACAAACTATTATTCTAATTAAAGCTCAGAGCCTCATTTTTCCAATGTTATAATCTATTTTGACACAAAACAACCACAGCACTGACTAAAGCATTTTTTTTTACAGAAAAGCAAAAACTTCAAGGCTCCTGCGTGTCTATAATTCCAAGAAAGTTTGGTCCCATTCTGTCCATATAGTCATTTTAGAACAAGTTCAGATAATTTTTTTTAATATTTAGATAATTTCGATGAAAAATAGACAAAAATTAGATAACAAAATTATATATTCTCATAATTTAGATAAAAATAGGCTATAAATATCAAATAAATGTTAATATAAAATATTAATAAAAACAATTTTTGTGCAAATTAGATAAAATCTCACTTTTGAGCCTAAAACCGTCTGTGTGGCGCCATCTGTGCATTTTCGGTTGCACTACATTTGAATTTCATTCCTGTCCTCCCCATTTGCTCAGAAGTTTGTGTGACGTGATTTGGTGGTGTGTGTGACGTCCGTCGCTCTGCCGCTTGGGGTATAAAAGCAGTCAAGGCTCGCATACGCCCTGTAGCGGGTTGGAATAGTGAGCGAGCGTTTTACATCGATTTTCAGGATAGCAAGTTATCATTAGCATAATATTTAGTTAGTTCTTTAGCGTAGCGTTTCTAGTGTAGTTACTTTTCTTTTTACTACGGCTCTGTATAAGAGAGGGGAACTCGGCCACACCTCCTCAGCGAGGCGCTATGAACTGCTAGCAGCACAAAACCTGAGTTACCCCAACTTACTGACATTTGTTCATTACCTATGATAAACGTAATGATAAAGGATAACTAACATCAGTGAATGGAAAATAAAATCTGGGCTAAGAGTTCGTTTTTAATGGAATAATTGTGATGGTGTTTCTTTTTTTTTTTTTGCACATTCCTGAATGATTTTCTCGTCATGCTTGGATACTTTATACATCTGTCTGCAACACATTTTCTGCTGCAGATAATTACGTACGGTGGCTGCAGGTGCGCCTGTCGAGGCAGAATCACACGAAATGACTCGAGCTAATCGATATTTAGCGTTAGATTTTGGTAACAACAATGTACCACTCAGAGACGGCGCTCATTCTATGCTGCGATGCCGCTACAGGTTCGGCACCGAGACATCTGCCCGAAATGATCTGACTCAGAGCCACTCAGTTACTCCACAGAACTGGAGAGAAACTCAACCTACAGATTATTTCCTTTGAGGCAAAGGAGCCGCGTTGCTGTGGCTCTGTCCGCCTTTC